>JALBCR010003577.1:0-169836 GCA_030710515.1 Abscondita cerata | reverse complement strand
AAAACTTTATAACTTTAATTTTTTTTGGCCTCCTTTTTGATGCTCGTACTTACTATACAGGATTATTGGCGAACCTCCATTAAAAGTTTATTGGGATGTAATTTAGATACGCCTTTAAAAAATTTAGGATTAAGTTTGGTTTAGGTGTGCTTTTTTTCTAAAATATTTATAACTTCTGTCACTTCTGGTTTTAACCGGAATAATTGTCTCGAAAGCGGTAAGGAATAGGTATAGTAACCTCAATACAATTTGAAAAAAAGTGACTTTACCAACATTGAAAATTTTTGCCACGGAATGTTGAATACTCTGTATAAATATAAACATTAAAAATGTAAACTTATGGCTCTTTTTTCAATTTTTTACCAAAAATAAGAATCAAACTTTCAAAAACTAAATAAATATGCAATTCCAAAACTGGTTACGCAAGAAGCTGGTTTTTTTTAATCAAAGTCAAGTTCTCAAATAGGGTTAGATATAGTATATAGGTATAGGACATTATTAATAAACTAATTGGATTGTTCTTCCTTGAGGAGGGGCACCAAAAAACCATTAAGGCGTTTTTTCAGGCAACGTTTCGTGCAGCCGAATGTGCACTTCTTCAGGCCGCTGTTTATTAAGAAAGGAATACATTTAACGGTAAGTTATATACATAAACATCATATCCTTAATATATAAATCTAAATTATAGGTGATTGACTTGACTACTTACTTAAAACAAATAAATGGTCCGCCACTTGAATAAGTGTAAAAAAACACATAGATATTAAACAAACACAAAATAAATTAATAATTAAATGTAAATAAATATCTCTAATAAAACACACACTCTATACGTAGAAACGAACAAACATGAATGACTAGATAACAATATGATAATGGGAATTCCTTCTTCTATTTTATTTTAGTGATTAAATTTCTATAAATATTGCTTAAATTTTTGTGTGTCCGTGTTATAATTAATGTTGTTATTGTGTTTGATGATGTATATCATTTCAGCTATTAGACGTTTTTATAATTCTTTCTACATTTAAAATCGTAGGATTATCAAAATTAAAATTATGACCTATCTCAATATGGTATACGGCTAACGCAGAGTCTGGTTTTTTGTTTTTGCAATCGTACTTATGATTTTTAATCCTATTACGTGTTTTTGTTTGGTTTGGCCAACATAGCATTTATTACAGTCAAGACAGTCTATTTTATACACTACATTGTGTTTGTCAAGAATGTTTGTCTTGTCTTTTTATTGTGTGTAGATAATGTTGTAAATATTAGCGATAATAGCGATTATTGCTCTGCAATAAATGCTTGACTATACCGTACAAAGTTGACCAACTTCCTCTTTGCAGAAGTAACAGGAAATTAGCAAAGGCCGAAATGGTAAATTCTGCTTCGAAAACAGGAGGTCGATTATATTTTGCACGTCGGATTTATTGGGAGTCAAAATTTCCAACTCTACCATACACAACCAATCAACAATCAATCCGGTTTTTTCGGTTTCTAAATCATTTGCCATCAATAATCGTCCAAGTTTTTCACCTACATTTTCCGAATTCGAATCCTTAATTACGTCCGATATTTTGGGAGTTACGCCAAGTAATGCGACACTTAATTTATCCTTAGATCCCTTATGTTTGATTGTAGCACCTTTTGGATCAGATTCCTCTAAGAACTTCCTTAAAATTTTGGCGATTGAATGAGTCGGATCGGTAACGTTTGACAAAAGACTTTTTGCAGTAGGAATGGCGATATCGTTGCAGTCCCTCTTCGAAAATACAATTTTGCAAAATGCTATCGAAAAACGTGGAGTGCTCAGTAAGTTGTGAAGCAATTCCAGCGAAGCCCCCTTTAAGTATCGCAAAATTAATTTCTTCGCTTTAACGTTTGATGACACAACCTTTAAAAAATGAAATGTTACGAACTACAACACCTCAAGTGACACCTACCTTTATTAAACAATTAAATTCCTTGGTTTTGTCTCCTTCGTAATTGACGTTAAAAATATTATTCAGGAGATTTGGAAGGTTATTAACATCAAATTCCGCACTGAAATCGGATTCATTTTTCCTCAACACCGGTAGTATTTTCTTTCGACTTAAAATATTCATTTCTTCGTCATCTTGTACCGGAGGACCTTGAAGTTCCAAAGAGCGTACAAACGTCTCTCCGCCTTTTGCGCCCCGGCGGTTTTGGACCTCTACGAGTTGAATCATGTAATTTTTATCCAAGACAGAATCGACTACTAATTTTTCATCCATCAAAGTAACTCTATCGAGCGCTTGCAACAATTTGCTGATGGATACCACCGGTATTCCGAAAGATTGAATAAATAATACGAGTTGCGGGGCTTCCAGTTTTTCAACAGCGGCGTCAACAAGTCTTGGTACATTCGACCTTATCATTCTTAGTTTTAACCAATCCGGCACCAATAAAGCTTCTTCAGAGGTATCAACTAAATATGCTTTCGGATGTTCCTCGTTCATTGGAAACCAAGTATCAGTTAACGTATCAAAGTACTCGAAATTCGGTAAAGGACCGTAAGTTAATAAAATGATAGAAGCGTGAACAATTAGTATTTGTAAAGTGCATTGTTCTCCGTTCGCCCAAGTAACTACTACTTGATCCTGACTTTCAGACCAGTGAAACGTTTCGTCTGTAGGTTGACGAGCTCTTTGTAGATACAAGCAAAATATCGCTATCAATGCTGTTAGGGTGTGCATGTTTTCACCGGGGAGAATGTGACTAGTGATACAGCTTCGTTCCACAATTATCGAGGCTAAATCCAACACAAGTTCCAATAAGTCGGGAAAACTTTCTTCTAAGTCTTGGGTTGATAAAAATGTGACGTAATTGGAAACGTGTATCGGATTAGTTTCGACGAATAGAGCTTGCCTAAGAAATTGTACCAATATTGGTCGGACTGCGGCCATATGTGGAAATAGTGGTATGAATTGTGTCAACCATTGTGTATCAACATTTACGTTACTAATTTCAATGTCTTCGTTGGGGGACGAAACAAGAGCTAATCCTTTAATGGCTTGTGTTCTACTCGCCGCATGTATCGAAGTTAAACGTCGCAACAGGTACTCTAACACCTCGCATGCGTTTTGAGGGTCGTTTCCGTTAACGACAGTTCTTAAATGTGTCAATAACTGCCCGTGCTTAGTTAATTTTTCAGTCGGTATCGTCGACAAAAGGTATTCACATAAGCACTGAACGGGTAAATGAGCGAAAGCGCCTTCGGAACTGTGAACTAGTTCGGCTAACCACGGCATATGTGCAGTTCCTCCTTGTCTAGACATTATATCCAGAAGAAAATCTGGGTTACGTGATCTGCAAAGTAAATATCCCAAGCGATGTGTCGTGTTTAATATTCTCAGTTGATCCTGAAGAAGGCCTGAAGAAGTGCACATTCGGCTGCACAAAACGTTGCCTGAAAAAACGCCTTAATGGTTTTTTGGTGCCCCTCCTCAAGGAAGAACAATCCAATTAGTTAATCATTTATAGGAGGAAATATTTACCTTTCATCATTATTAATAAAATGCGTTTAAAATTTTACGCTGAATTTTAAAATAAAATAATATATGGGACGTTCCATTTAAAATAAGCAAGTTGACAACAACTACCTGTTAAACCGAAACCGACAGGAGTTAGAAAAAAGTACAATTGAAACTAAACTTAACCCCAAGTTTTTAAAAGGCGTATCTTTATAAACTTTATAAACGTTGGGTGAATAACCCTGTATATTGATTGGTATAAATTTTGTTTAAAATAATTGAATGAATCTTGTTAACAAACTGGAAATTTCTGAAACGCCTATTTATAATTCAGCATTATTCAAGTATTTATCTCAACATAACGTCTCAAATACATTTTATTTAAATTGAAATGGATACTTTACAGTACCTTATTGAAAAATCTTTTGATGTAAAATCTATATGCGCGTCATATTTTGATTGATGATTTTCAATAAAAGCTTTAACAGAGTAGAAAAATAAATTCTAAAGCTGATGCATTTTTGGTAAATTGTTAAATTACCCAAACTTAAAAATGTTTTTATACACATTTTTTTTTTATTAAAACGTCTTTATGTCAATTTCACAAAGTTAGGAAATTCAAACACAGGTAAATTGCATATGTGCCTGTGGTTGACGTTGTTAAAAGTTATATTCGCGTAAAGAAAAGGTCACGTTTGAAAAATAAAAATCTCTAAGTGGTTAGCCTAGAAAAATTTTCTTTAAAGCGTCTTTCTTAGCTCATATCAAAATGTATATTGGAGAACGAAGACAATGTAATAAGGTTCACATAATATTTAAATAAGCTTACACTAAGTACTTTATGAAACTTCCTTTAATATATTAAAACGTTGGTTGATAATGTTAAGGCTGAAATCTATTGTTAGTTATTACATTCCAGATTATAACTTCTACATTAAATTAACGTACAATTTTTTTCAAACCATAAATGACAATAAACGATTACAATACAATGTCGTTTAATATAATTTTGCTTAGAAAATGATAATGCATTGTAGTAATAAAATTTGGTTTGAGTCCATTCTAAAAGCCGCTTTACACGGTGAAAGTCAGTGCAACTTTTTCGTGCAAGTTTTTGTATTGCACTTGCATTTTTCTTGCATCAAATGAATTAGAACCCGATGTAATTTTTCTTGCATTGTACTTGCAATTTTAGTAACTTTTTAGTTATATTTGATGTTGCCAACTTTTAAAAATTCTGTTTGCTTGAAAATGAACTCTGCAAAAAAGCAGCAATAGCTAGCTTTAATTCTTGTAAGTGCAAAAATAATAGTAGATTTGAAATAGAAAAGAAAAAAACGCTGATGGGTAAAGCGTTGATTGCAACAAAATGCTGGTAATATAGGAAACTTATATTAAACGAACTAATTAAGTATATGCGTTGATTGGTGTTTTAAACCAATTGAAGAAAGAAGAGTTTAAATTTAAAAAAAATACTCATGCGATGCTCTATTCTGCCTAAGCATAAATTAATAATTACTTTAAAATTTGCCAAATACCTACCACTTTACACAACTCCTACTTTGTGCTCCTATTAAATACACGAACAATTCAGCTGAAGTAATAAATGTATTTTTTATGTGGTTGGCGACACTGTCTAGCGAAAACTTTCTTTTGAAATCTTTCATCGTGTAAAACAGCGTGAAATTTTTCTTGCACCTGCAAGATTTCTTGCATTGCAACCACTACATTTCATCGTGTAAAGCTGATACAAAAACATACAAAAAATTTCCGGAAAAAATGCCGGAAAACTAATATTTTTGAAAAATCGTTATTTTCTTTTGAAAATTTGCACATATACGTATAATCTAATTCTGAACAACTCTTCTCTTAGGCATTTTTCAATATCTTGTTATCTAACCTTACTTTTTATGTATTTAAGAGATATTTTTTAAATTTGCCGCCATGACAGTGGTGACATTATATTTGTCAAAGTGCTTTTTATTGTCATTTGATATGCTGAATTCATTTGCTATTTTGAATATCTCAATTACAAAAATTTTTCCCAATTTGTAGCAAACTCTTTGCCGGTCACTGTTTAAACTAACGTTTTTATAGTTAATGCAAGGTCAAAATAATTTGGTAACTTGTAACCAAAAGTAAAACTTTTGACACGAGTAAAACTTTTCAGGTCTAATACGAAAAGTGAAGCATTGCGTCATATTTTACATATACCGTGTGTCCCATAAAAAAGTTGTTACGATCAGGGGTGTAGAATTATTCCGGTCAGTCGGAGAGGATCGTGGGGTAGACCAAGTATCTGGTCTCGAAATAAGGAGGTTTTGGGCGCCAAGTTCGAATGCCTAAGTTATCCAACGAGAACTACTTGTTGGAAGCTACCCGATCGTAGAAAACGCATACGAAATTGTACTTTGGTTGACTTCAGAGAAACGCTAGAAATTTCACCAAACACACATATATTGTTATAGGTTGTCCGTTTTACAAGTAAACTAGATATATATTACTCTAGCACATTAAGATTAAAAAACATTTACCAAGAAGTACTTATAGTAAGCACGCATAAAATTGGTTGTGCATTCGTCACCGTAATTTTTAATAATGTTAAACACGACAATAATAGGCGAGAAAGGTAAAAGAAATTTTATACCCCGCCACTGGAAATTCCTGCGGCTAGATACGCCTCTGGTTAGAATTTGTTTACAAATATGGCGCTAGTTTTGCATACATATTATAAGCGTATTCTTAAAGTGTAAGATTTGATCGTGCTTGATTAAAGGAAACAGAGAAGTAATTATGGGAACGCACTGCGTTGTAAGTAGGAAATATAACTCAACTGATTCTCGTTATAGCAACCCCGATACTAATATCTGTGGTACCACCGACTCTAGTTCGAAGGGAGAACTCAAAAGGTTCCGGTATTATGAACGCGAGAATTACACCTTACAAAGCGTTTACAGAGCAAACATAAACATAATGTTTGTAGTAATTAATCAATCACGATTAAGAGAATTTAACCTGAAGGGTACGTACAAATGATAGTTACGATCTGGTGACTTATGTCGTATCATGCGTGTTTAATAGTAAACGTTTAAAAAAATTCACACGGTTTAAGAAAACACCGTGGTATAAGTAATTAAATTAAGAGAAGCGGTTTGCTGATTTCATAGCGCACAACGTTAATTGTCTTTAGGTAGGTGCGAACATTACACTCCCGGAGATAATAACGGAAGGAGTACAACCTTATGATACCGGTGGCCTCTCTGTCCCAACCCTGAATTAGGAAGTTGTCGAAGGTGGTCCAGCCTGTGATACCATTTGTTTCTGAAGAAGCACGGTGTACTACGGAGAAGTCGTCAGCATTACCCAATTAACCAGCAACTGTGCACGCCAAGGATCAGCATTCTCAAGAATTTAGACTCATTAAGAACGAAGAACGACAAGCAAGCAGAAAAAGAAGAACCCCTAAAAATCAACATGTGACATCAGAAAAGAATCGTTCAAATTAACTCATTTACCTGCCAATTTGTTAAAATAATGTATTACAGATGACCGTCAACATATGTTTATTAGGATTACATCTAATTTGGCACTGCAATGTATTTAATCACGCCGATGATTACCAAATCTGCAGAAGGTTCTTTCTACCACATTAGCGAAGCCATGTGCCCATTGAAAAGTACAAGGCGGAAACGGAAACCAAAACGAAAGATGGCTGTAACTAAATTTTTTCCTCTCTCAAAGTTTGACGGCAAATGACACCTTAATTTACAATTTACGCGCCTGTATGCCTGCAACCTTCTGTGCACGCATGCATACATTGTTGCAATAACAACTGTAGTGTAACAAAGTTGACATGGGCGTTTTCTATGTTAAAGTTAAAATTAATGCACATTTATTTTTTTGGCACAATTTGAGCACAATATAGCAACATATGTTATATAAATAAATTAGAACAAATTTATATGATAAAGTAAGTGTTTAAAGCGTATTTTTTATAAAAAAAAAGAAGAGTAAAAATTGTATAATAATTTACGTTAAAAAATAGGGTTCGATTCCGGTAATTTTTTTTTATTAATAAATTATTATTAATACAATTTTTATAAAATAAGTTTAATATTTTTTCAAAATGTTAAACACCCTTTACAAAACTGTATTATAATGTCATCGATAATAAAGATAATAAAAAATAACTGCAATCGGAATCGAACCCTGGTTAAAGAACGCAAAAATACTAGGCTACGATTAACCAATTTGTCCATGATGGTGACTATAAATTGAAAATTCATTAGATTAGTAAATCAAAATTTATAAAATAACTTGTTTTACAATTTTATTTTTAGTAAAATACGCTTTGAATACTTATTATTATCACATCAATTTGTTTTATTTTATCTATTCAACATATTATGTTATTATATTGTGTTCAAAGTAAATGTCTATTGTAAGAAACTGACAATTATATAACACAAATTTTCCGCCATTATAAAATTTACATTGTCAATAAAGACGTCGTGCGCACCGACCCACTTAACATTAACCCCGTACAGCCATTGCCAACTCTTTTGCTGGCGATAACGTCTCTTTATAAGAGCGAGCGCAATGCCAAGAAAGGAACTATTAATGACTCGTTTAATAAGCCTCCTCCGACCCTAACGCAAAACCGTTCCAAACAAACCGCCTAAACTATACTAAGCTATCTGCTATACTAAATCTTCTTATTTCTATAACGGAACTATTAGAAAAGTACAGTGATTCAATTCGTTTGGTCCAGTTACCGCTTTCTCAAAGACCACTTCAAATGCTGATTGAATTCGGCACGGGTTGTAGCAAAACAGTACTAATCCCTTGAGAACCACCTAAACAGCGCCGTTATTAACCTGCATAACTAGCACCTACTTACCGCCAAAGTCTAAACAGTGTGTGGCTGATTCATTCGGTAGCACTTGATCCATTCTAAATCCGTTCTATTGAGAACTAGCAGCTTTGTATCACCGAACTCCTCTAGTGTAGCTTATTTATTCGGCGTGCCGATAGAATCTGACTTCTGTAAAGTACAAACGCAACAAAACCACCACCAAAACAGAAGGTAAAACTTTTCGTAAATAAACTGCTCGCTCACCAGGCATCACCGTAAGTGGATAACTGTTAGTTATCCGGTGCACGTTAAGACGGGCTTTTGTCTTTTATAAAGCCGTAAGCTGTAATTATAACTTCTGTTGTTTATTCGGTAACAGCGCATCCGCTTTAAAATCCGAACTGCCAAAGGTTATTTTGACACCGACAATTCCTGTTCTACCCGCCAGAGCACAGTTGTGTGATCGTGTACGTAAGTGGGGTTTACGTTTTGATAGACGCACCAACCCGATTTTGAAATTTCAAGGAACTTCAAGTTTGCTACGAAATTCCACAGAATGAATTGTTGGTTGTATTTTAAGAATTACTAAAAATAATTCGTTAGCGTGATACAGAAACAACAATAATAATTCGAGTACTTGGGATGACTTTTTAGTTGATTTCCGCTGCCTATATTTACCCTACCGTTATAAATATCAACTAGAAGAAACCATCCGCAATTGTCTCTCAAGGTAAAAACGAATCCGCTTCACAGTTTAGCACCGAGTTGTCGACGTTAATGCGAAGACATAGAGAAATGTCCGCTGACGTTCAACTGGAACGCATCTATAAAAATCTACGCACCAAATACAAAATGTATGCTCGCCGACGAGATTTTGCTAGTTGGCCCGAGTTGTTAGAGCTAACCGCACAATACGAAGCCCTTTACAAGGACATCAAAACGCCGAAGGAAAAACCGGTTCGGTTACCAATATACGTTATGATGTCGTCTTCAAAAAAAGAGCCGTTAAAATCCGTACCGCAGGTGAAAGACACCCCGAAGACTTTACAAAAGCTTGTTAAAGGTTCACCGCCTACCAATGATGTCTGTTGGAGGTGTGGCAAAACCAGACATTGGACAAATAGATGTCGAGGGACTCTAAAAATATTCTGCTCTCCATGTAGCCTCCAGATTGTCATGTCTAGACACTGCAGATGTACAAAACCGGGAAACGGTCCTCGCCGATGGAGACCACCTATGTACACATTTTTGTTGGACACACATACTATTAATTGATAATTAATTAAAACTAAAATAGCAAGAAATAAATAAAAATACTAATTAGGGAAAAACTGTGAAAGTGGATTGTTATGAATTGAAACTTAAACCACATCCACATAATGACATGTACAAAACGATTGTAATTTGACGTTTATACTGTAAACCTTAAATTAAAGCTCTATTTATTCTTACACTGGTTCAAAAGAAGCATTTTTGTTGGGTAATGAAACGATATATTACACAGTTACTGTTTTACTTTTAATCGTGTTGATGATTAGAGTCTCTTGACAAAGCTTAGTCACTATAGTGTCGTAGACCAAACTTTAGAACTTATTTTTTAATAATAGAGCAATATGACACAAATAGTTGAAGTTAATAGAATTAAATCTGCAGGATCTCTACACTAAAATTAAGAGTTCCTCAAGGACCAATTTATGGTACTATTTTGTTCATGTTTGCAGATGTGACTTTGGTCATGTTCAATGTCAACAGGCGAAAAATTTATGATAAAATAAACAATATTCTTTCACAATTATAACACTTTGTTTTTCTGTAAACAACATGCTCTTAACGCAAAGAAAACCAAATGAGATTTGTCTACTTCCAATTGTACAAAAATGAACTACTGTGGATAAATGGCGAATTAGTTGAACAAGTCAACTGAATTGTATTTTTAGAAATAACTCTAGATGTAGTAGAATAATTATATTTCTGTACTAGCTAGTAAGTTAAGCTCAGCTGAATATTAGTAATCTCCTTACACTTTGTCACCTCTGTTTGGGTGAAAAATTGTTTTTTTTTGTACTCGCAAATGATTTTGGTTCGTAAAAGCTCTTTTTGAAGTGGAATATACTATAGTTTGAAATTATTCCGTTACATTGCAATGTTTTGGTCATTTGATATCTTCTTGAATTCAGTTTATGTAGAGAATAGCTTATGGTCACGTTCACGCAATTAGGATTTTACTGAACCGCTTATTTCAATAGTTTTCACACTCAAATTCTTCAAATTTAAACATCGCATATCGCATTTTGTTTTGCTGTTTCAAAGGTTTCTTTGTTTGTTCCCTGAAAAACAACTTGGTGGCGGCCGCCTTTATTAATTAAATAAAGACTTGTTTTGACTAAATGAATAACACATGGATTGTACACACGTTTGAAAATTCTGAGTAGTCGGTTTTGTTTGTTATTTCTAAGAAAATTTTGAGCGCAATAATTATTTGTAACGTTTGTTGTGTAGAAAATGATAAGAGGGGAGACTCTTTTACCGTACGAGTGTTAATAATGTTTATGTTTACTTTTTAAGCAGACTCTCGACAAGTGACATGTACTTATTTGACATGTACCGAATAGTGCGGATTTATGTTGTTTTTAAACAAAATTAAAACAACCGCCTAAGCACCGTAAGTGCCAAAAGTGTACGTTTAATTACGTGCAACATTTTCGAAGGCGCGAGTGAAAAGTTAAGCTAAATGTGCATCCACAAAAGAACCTATCGTCTGGCGACCGTGACTCGAATTAAGGATTTGAGTCTTCATTTAAGGTAGTGAGGCAATTCTAAATCTTTAACGTTTCGTGGTAGTTTAACATTCTAATTGATTAAATAAGTTCCGTGTTAGTGGTACTTTCTTAAGAAATAAAGGAACGGATTGCCAAGAGAAACTCGTTAATTCATTCCATGAACGTTTTTACCACCCAGGTGGCTTTCATCAAAGTATCTTTTATTAATATTAATCTTATAATTAATAAAAATAAAAATCAATTCTGATATATTTTTCATCCTTGAACGTACTGTTGTTTACATGTAGTGACGTGGAAGGATATTATCTATAAACACACTCAATTGAAAGATAAATTGCAAACGTATCCTAAATATATTGTTTTACTTATGTTCGTTGAAGAAATTAGTACTTTTCCAAATAATCAAACCTAATTTTGGTACTATAAGAATTTTATAATAATTACTCCATCAATTAGTGACAATTATCTGAGATATTTTTTAAAGTTTTAAAATTTTTATAATTTTTAAACTAGTAATTGTTTTTTGATGTATTTGTACATTAACTAATTGTTAATTCCAATAAAAGATACCTTGATAATGGTCACCTGGGTAGTAAAAACGTATGTATAATGAATGAATGAGTTTCCCTTGTACATCCGTTCCTTTACTCCTCAAGAAGGTCCACTACGTGGAGTTATTTAATCAACTAAGCTCAGCAATTTTTGCAATAAAACGAGTCTGTAAATTGACAAATGTAAACACTGCTCGTTTAGTATACTTCAATTGTATCGATTTAGTAATGTCCTATAGAATTTTGAAATATCTGGAATTAAAACTTTCTTGGAAGATTTCTTCAACCTCCAAAACATCAATCTATGTTTTATCTCAGAGACACATATAATAACACAAACTAATCTAAAGATAGATGGATACAAATACAACCCATTGGGATAACCAAGCAAAAGAAGGAAGTGCCATTACCATCAAAGAATCAATTAATCACTTTGAGGAATGCCATTTACAACACGAAGATATACAATCACCAAACAAAAGCTCACAGTTGGAGCAATTTACTGTTTACCCAAACACTCTTAAACAACAAAACTACACAATTCTTCTTTAATACCCTGGTGAAAGGTTCATCATTGGTAGTTACTTATACACTAAACATGTGGACTGGGATTCACGAGTAACGAGCACCAAAGGTAACAAGCTAGAAGAGCTACCCTCAAGAAATAGGATGCAACATCATACCATAAGTAAGACATATTGGTCAATTGCCATAAATAAATTTCCGGATGTGATAAACTTTTTCATATCACGGAAGGTTTCAACTAAAACTAAAATTTATAATGATAATCAAGTGAATAACAAGTGAATAACATCACAGACTGGGAAAGTTTTAAAATAGACTTAGAAATAAATATTAATTTACGAATTAGCCTAATAATAATAATACAACAAAAATTAGGCATTAAGCTAAAGGCGATAATTATCCGATCGAAATTAGACAAATGGTAAAAGAAAAGAAGAAGAAGAGTCATAGCAAAATCCATCAAGCAATACCATTTTAATAAAAAAGCAGCAAAACTAATTATGCTACCGAAACTAGGTAAGCCTCCTAACAACCTATCTCGCTATTGCCAATTATGTCAAAATTTTTTAAAAAACTACTCCTCAAAAGTCTCAAACCGCTTATTAAAAATGGTAACTCAATACCAAATTACCAATTTAGATTCAGACAAAAACATTCAACGAATCACAAATGTACCCTACAAGAAAACAGTTTTGCTCAGTTGCCCAAGCTTTTGGTAGAGTTTTGCACAAAGAGCAAAAAGAAATAAAAGCAGGTGCACCTTAAGGTAGCATCTTAGGGCCTTTCCTTTATCTATTATACACTTATAATACACCAGGCTTAAAAGGAATTACGGTGGCTACGTTTGGTGATGACACTGCGCTTCTGGCTGTAGACATAGATCAGAACACAATCACACGGAAACGTTGGCAAATGAAGCTTAATGAGCTAAAATCTATTCACCTAAACTTCACAAATAGAAGATATAGGGATCCACATTGATTAGATATAAATGGAACCATTGTGCCATACGAGAACAACGTTAATTACATTAGATGTCAAACTTAGGTGGAAAGAACACGTGAAGAAGAAAATAAGTGGCTAAGACTAAACTAAAGACAACTCTATTGTCTTATTGGAAGAAAATCCAAACTACTAATACATAATAAAATCCTGATCAACAATCCGATATTAAAACCTGTTTGGTTATATGGTATATAACTTGTGACGGTATTTCTTAGCTAACAAGAGAAATTTGTAATTTTAAAGTCCTAAAAATGGATTTGCTGTAGTTTAGGGAATTACGGTTGCGCCCGTGTTTTTTGGTGCATGCTTCAATGTTTGCTGTTTTTGAGAGAGTTTATAATTTGTAGGTTTTCTACCCAAAAAATTATCAAATTAGAATTTTGACAAACACGTTCTTCTTTCTGACTTTAACTGCTGGCGCAGCAAATTCATCAATTTTTCCAATCCAAAATTTAAAGGATTAGAATGTGTTAATTCCATATTAGCTGGATAAAACAGTCTATAAATTTGCAGACCACCTGTTGGGGCATATAAATAGAAATTAGCTATTAAATAAAGCAACGAAGCGGTGAATCCGGATGCTATTTCTGTGGATGTACTGATCCAACTAAAATTTCCTGGGGCTTGGTCGTTATACAACAATTCCTTAAAACCAGATAAGCTTGTACATGATCATTTGGGGTAAGCCTAGGTATCCATACCAATTGGTTCCGTATTCTTTTATCCATTTCTTTAAAAAACTATTGTTTATCTATTCTGGACGCTGCAGTTGTTGACTATCTACACCTGATCGTCATTGACTTTACCTATAAAGAAACTTAGATAACTCTTTTGCATGTTGTTTTGTTATATTATATTTGTCACGCTAAAGTACCTGTACGCCCCAGTAAATTTACTAACATAATTATTGCGCTTTGTTATTGAATAATTATAAATTTGAAATACTTTCGTTTCATGTGTTGCGCTATCGGACAATTTTAGATTTTCTGTTGGGGTGCCGATGTCTACGTACTTGCATTTTGAATCAATTTAACCTCATTAATTGCCACACGAATTGGTGTGTAGCTTTTGGTTAGTTATCGGTAGATGCATATTCGGGCAGTTTTGCCTATATTACTTGATAAAAATTGTTTTATTAAACGTTTACTTGTTTAATTTATATTTTGCTTTATCTCTTTATCTATTTGTTTAAATATTTATATGTCGTTGTTATTGAGGCCTAGTCATACTATAATTATATTTCCATTGATTTCAGTATCCATGCATTGGAAATTTTTCATGCTACGGTCATTGCTACGATTACGTGAATAGTTTTTCTTAAGAAGCAGAACCTAATTCTAGGAAGTTCTTGTAAAATAAGATTGCGAAAAAAGAACGCTGTTTAATATGTACTCACAGAATAAGTTAGGTTTATTATTGTTCTAAATTGCTCTAATTTTTTATATTATTGAAAAACATGCTATATGTTTCGATGTTAAACACCGAGGTACAGAAAACCACTTTCTTTTAGGTAACAGCAGTTTAACTCGTACACTACGTGAAAAAAGATTTAAATTTAAAACAGAATTAAAGCGCAGAGCTTTGGTAAAAATTAAAAGTAGCGCAAATGAGACTGAAATTTCTGAGAATATATAAACAATTTAAATTTACCACTAGGGCGTCAAGTTATTTTTTTAATAAAACGTGAATTTATTCAAAACAAAATCCAGAAAAGTCTTAGCAAGGTTAAAGTACTCAATGAGTGACAAAACCGGAAAGTTATGATGAAAAATTTTTATTGTCCTACATACATAAACAAAATATGGTTTTATCGATAATGCGTTATAGATGGTAAAATGCTTTGTATGGCGCCGCCACTGCTTGACGTTTCCTCCAAAATAATTGTACTAAGTAGCATCTACACTCCAATAATAATAAATAAATAGTTTTGTTTCTATATTTTATCTTTTAAATCGCTTTTACTGTTTAAAAAATTCTAACCTAGAAGTGACAGTTTGTAAATTTTGATAGTTAGACTGTGACTATTGTTGAGAGGTTTATTTTTTAGTTTTCAGACTTTAGTTTTTAATATTAAATCATACGCATTTGTTTGATGACGTAAGGCTTATCTTTCTTGGATTCAAATAGTATGTTGATATTTTTACTAAAACAAGTATTATAACAAAAGTAATTGTGTTACTCACAGTTCGTAGCCAAGGACTAGTAAATTTTTTGTTTCGAAAATCCATAAATAAAGGACATGAATACATCAAACTAATTGTGTTTGAGTTTTAATCATTATGTATCTTACTAACGAGCAGTATGTATACGATCCCTAACGTTGGTGTTTTTGTTTGTGTAAAATAAATCAAATAAGGTCAAGTAAAAGTGCAAGAGCAGGACAAACAGTAATAAGTAAGTATGTATTTGTTTTCAATTTTTATGTAATAGGTGATTTGTCAAATTTTGCATTATAAAAGTGTATCTAATATAAATCAGTATATGTACGATTTGCTAAGTACCACTTAGTTAGGTTTTGATTAGTTAGTTGAGTATTGGGCCTCTTTATTTTTATCTTTTTGGCATAGAAAGTACCACATTTGTTTACAAAGAGAATTGACGTCGTAAAAAACGACCGTTTTTACTGGTCGTGATTTTGAATACAATTATTAGCTTTTACTAAACAAATTAAATTATTTCTTAATAAACAAAAGTTAGACAGACCCTAGAGACTATAATTGAAATTATATTGAAAATTTAAATTTATGTAAAAACTCAATTAAATACTCGTATACGTTATGTATTTATTATACTTATACGACACATTTTTAAGTGACGACAAAAACGGTTTCCCAACGCTACTTACTAGGAAATAAAAATTTGGTTTCCTTGTTTTTATTCACCCCAAAAGCGCACGTAAAAAGTCCTGCAGATGTAATCACAACAACACAACCAACAATAGGTATGCTGTTCTTAAAATATTGTCTTACTTTGTAATTGCTATAGCCGTACTTTTGAATATGATAAAAATACATTAATTTTGACAAGGACTCGACTCAACTTTATTAATTTTAATATTTAGATAGTTTTGGGTGACTTTCTAATTAAAAATTAATACATTTTACTTACAGGTTTGATTTGATTGAAGAGGAAATCTAAAATACAATCAGAATTTAAAATATTATTTTGTAGTTTGTAGTGCCTGTATGTTATGTGTTACAATACTTATGAATTTTGTGTTTGTATTATGTAATAAATAATGTTTATATTACTTATGTATCTATAATGTTCTTTTGTAAACATAAAGAACATAATAAAAAAAATTCAAATATATTTTTACTTTTTTCTAAATTGATTTAATATTATTGTTAAAATATGATATTATCATTTATTTCAAATATTCAAATGTTTACCAAAAATATTTAACAAATATATATGCTAATATATGCTTTTATGGTATCAAATTTCTTACATTTCAAGTGTTTGCAGGCCTTAATTATTTACGAATTGTACATAATAGTTTTGTGCTATGTTAAAGTTCAAATTTGCGAACTAGAACGCATTTTCCATTGCTGGCTTCTTTTTAATTAACAATAATTATCGAGTGCACGTTTTGCGATTTTTTATGTTTTGGGTGTAAGCTAAAAGTCGTATTTGTGGCTTCAATAATTCCAGTTAAATTGGTGTGTAAATGTAAATCCGACCGCATTCGCCGTAAGTACTTAGGTACTTTGTCGTCTAGTTCTCCTAAAGGAAATAGGCTACCTATCTTCTGAAGCTGTCAACCACTGTCGTTAGCAAGAACCTTCCTTATCGGAACTGCATACTTCAGTACACAGCTAAGTTTGCTGATTAAGAAACTTATTCACTATTCATGCGTATGAAGCTCACGTACATGTGACATTAAACGGTTTGAATCCCTAGCATATAAGTAAATTTTTATTTGGGGTAGACTCTACCACCGACGCTCGGTTTTGTTTGTAAATAGCTCCAAAGAGCTTGGACGTTTTAGATAATGTGGGTAGAGCTAAAACAAAAGGTCTTTTGGGTTGGCGGGAGCTACTTACCGTGCTAGTCCGAGTTTAAGTTAGTTTCAAGTCACCGTGTGTAAGTGACGTGTGTACGTCAAGTTTCTTTGTAACCAATTCTTAATTGAAACGCTAACTTTTGATTTGGAGTGTAACAAACAAAACTTTAACTGAATTTTAACATATTGTTTGCGAGCTTTAATTAAATTGTTATTGCTAACGCCCGTAAGTTTTATGCAACAAAATCTCTTACTTCTCACATATTCTCCTAGTACTGTAAGTTTTATTTGCTACATTGCTATTTGTCTTTCTGATTTGTGTTTGTTTTAGCGTATTAGACCTTAAGTAAAACCTATTGAATTCCTGTTGTTCAATTTTATTTCTTTCTATTACCCAGCAGGTGGCGTCTCGTTAAGCAGCAGTTTATTTCTTTTCAGTTTCTCAAGGAACTCCCCAACTCACCGACTAAGCCGGACACTGCTGTGCTAACTACTATAAACACTAGATTCTCCACGAACTTAGTGCGCTATTTCGAGCCAAATAGTATTGTTCTTCTCTCTAGGTTGTATCGCTAGAGCCGTCGCTTTCTTTTATTATTATTATTTGTGAACTACAACCGTTACAGCTACTGGGGATGTTTTTACAAATTTTAAAAATTTTGAAAATATAAAGTTATATCGACTTTTCAAAAATAGAACATTTTTCTTTTTAAGATATCTGGCAACACTATACTTTTGAAACGGCTTTTAACCGTTATTATTCTACAAACATAATTGACTAAAACTTTTCTCATTGGAACTAATTTTGGACATATTGCAGAGCCTACGTGTTACTTAAATGAGTTATGTCCACACTATTAATTTTCTAGTAATTTTGTATCGTGTCCCCATTATGAATTACTGTTAGTTTTAATGGTTTCTTCAAATGCATGCTAGATTTCCCCATAATTAATGCCAAATGTGCTTTTGAAAATAAAACACAATATTACTTAGTATACATTGAAAATGGAAACTTTATCGGAGCTTTTGATTGACAATTGTAAACTTTAACTCTACATAGTATTATTCACAAGCATTAATTAAAAATAATATCGCTGAAAGTTAGTTTGACAAAAGTAATCTTATTCCGAAATTAGATTAAAAATGAATTATTTAAAGTCATACCTGGTTTTTAAGACAATTTTTTCTAAACAAACAAATGTAAAAAAAATTATAATTTAATGCTTTCCTAAATTTAGTGGCACAACTCATATATTGAAATTGATCATGACTTATGACTATTTTAAATACCTCCTTCAAGAGAACAGTACAAATAACCATGATCAGCACAAATTAAGCACTAATTATTCTGATAACTTTAGATGAATTCTAGAACATGAGTCTATCGTGAATTTGGGCGTACCCTATTATTTTTTGTATTATTTGTTTTGGAAAAACACTACAAATTATAATTGTGTAAGCACAGAGTAGCATAAATTGAGCACTAATTATGGTGCTAAAGATGAAATTTGAATATGTGTACGTCCATCGTGCACTTGGGTGTACAAACCTTTACTTTTTTGTATTAATCTTTGGAGGAACAGCACAAATTATAATAGCGGGTTGGGATAAATATGGAACCAATTAAATATCTTTTTAAAGACAAGAACGATATTTATTAAATTTTGCAAAAGTGAATGGAACAAAATGCATCTGATGTTTTTTTGTTAATAATAAAACATTACAACGTTTTAATACCACGGGAATACCTCGACTGCAAGGAACGAAACTGTTAAACAAAATATTGCAATCGATTTAGAAGAATCACCTCAAACTTCTACCACAAATTTGGCACTAAACCATGGTATCAGTCGACGTTCTGTAGGAAAGATATAAAAATATAAAAGTATCATCCGTATAAGGTACAGTTGGTTCAAGAATTGTCAGACGATGATTTTGACCGACGGCTAGAATTTTGAAAACGGCTAATGGACATCTGTAATGTCGACGAGCATTTTGCTTCTAACATAGTTTTTTCCGATGAAGCAACTTTTTGTTTAAATAGAACAGTTAATCGCCATAACTCAAGATATTAGTCAAATGAGAATCCTCATTGGATTTATGAAGCACATACCCAGCATCCACAGAAGTTAAATGTTTAGATGGGAATTGTCGAAAATAGGCTTATAGGCCCATTTTTATCAACAGGAAACTTGAATGGTGACAAATATTTGGATCTACTAAATAACGAAATTATTCCTGCACTTCAACAGAATGGGCAAGTACCACAAAATGTTTGGTTTCAACAAGATGGAGCACCTTCCCACTATGATAGACGGGTTAGGAATTTTATAGATGCGAATTTTCCAAATCAATGGATTGAACGTAGAGAATTCATAAAGTGACCTGTTCGTTCTCCGGATCTTAGCCAGTTAGATTTTTTTTGTGGGTTATCTAAAATCACGTGTTTACGTTAGATGACTAACATGCTTACCAGAATTGAGACAAAGAATTACTGACTAATGTGAACTAATAGGATGGAGAAGTCTTGGAAAAAGTGACTCAAGAATTTGTTAATAGGATGCCATATTGTAAGCAAGTGAACGGCAAGCATTTTGAACATTTTGAGTAATTTTGTTTCTCATTATTCTAAAATAAGTAAATGTACACCTATTGTACAACTAACAGTGAGTTATTTCTTATTTTTATAAATTATTTTCGCTAAACCCAGTACGTATGAATGCAAAATAACAAGCTCTTTCAAAATCTGCAAAAATATATAGGGTGTCCCATTTAAATTAAAGAAGTTGATAGCATTTCCCGTTAGACCGGAAATATATTATTAACAAAAAAATGTACATCAGATGTATTTTGTTCCATTGCACTTTCCTGCAAAATTTCGTAAATATCGTTCTTGTCGTTTAAAAGATATTTACTTGGTTCCATACTTTATCCCAACACGGTATTTATGGCACAAATTGAGAACTAATTATCCTGTTAACTTTTGATGAATTGTTGAACATGGGTACGTCCATCGTGCAATTGGGTGTATCCGCTACTTGTCTTAATATTTCTTACAGAAAAACACCAAAAAATATAATAATAGCAGTACAAATTAGCACTAATTAGCAGTAGTATTTTCATAAAAATTCTCAATACGAGTACACCCAACTGAACGGAGTTGATTATCAGGTTTCCACAAAATAGTGTAAGAATGTCGTTTTCATCGCTAGTAAGTAATACAAATTACTTTCACTTCAACAGAATTGATTATAAATCTGTATTACTGATTTCACTTCTGTATTTCTATATTAAACTCAAATAGAAAAACTATAGCTTGAGAACTAAGTACTTCATTGTTTTTTTAATTAACTATTCGTGTTTATATTATCATTCGGTAGAAAACATAATATTTACTATTCACACACGAATTAGGCTTTTCATCGTGATAGAGAAACTTCCACCAAAAAGGTTGCAGAAGTTTCATCTCTTATACAAAATATACTAATAAATATTAAGTAAAATTCAGCGAATTAGCTATGGGCTAGTATTTTTTGTCTAATATAATTTCACAAATTTCTCGTTTAAATTTATTTTAATACGAAACGTATTGCTTCTAAAAATTCCAGGAGGCATATTAAAGTGAAAATGATTTTCGCATCATATTCAAATCCCTCCTTTTCATATCAGGCTTAAATCTTTCTGCTTGTATAATTTAGAAAACTCATTCTGTATGCAATGTGATTCGCTTAACTGTATGCTGAAATATTTATACAGCAAAAAACGGGTTTGCTTTGAATGTCCATTCCATGTAACTAAAATTAGTTTACCTTCATCCACTAATATTTTGAAATACAGAATAAATATTAAGTTTTTCCATTTTACATAAACGATTTAAAATTCACAACGAAGCATTCAGTTGATGATGGAAAGTGTAGTGACGCGTAAACGCTAAAAATGTTGATTAAAATAGTATTGACTAAAAAGTAAGACTACACAGTTCAATATATAAAATAAAAATCATTGTATTATAAAGCGTAGCGAGTTTTATAAACTGCTGACGGAAGAATTACAAACACAATACAGTATAAATTCTAAGATGTCTGAAGAGATTATTAAAATCAGCGAAAACGGATGGAAACGCAAGACGAGATAAGGAGATAGAAATGACAGTTCTTAAGAATGATAATTGAAATCACAAAAAAAATGTTCTCGCGAATATAATTAAGGTGACGTGGTGATAACTAAATCTGCGTCTACATCATAACAACAAAAAGCTCGTTCGAATATAACAACCAAGTTTTATAATGCAAGTTGTCATGTAATTTATCACTTGGAAATTACTTTTTTTTCTGTTTAAGTGCAATATGTCACTTCCGTCTATCATTTTATATATCTGCCAAATAAAAAGATTCAATAAATATTTCTATAAGACCCTTAATTGCTAATTCAGACTAAAGGAGTTGTTTAGAAACCACGTAATGTTTTATTTGAATTAGAAGGGGTTATTTCCAACCTACGTAGGGTTACAAGAGGAATGTGGGTATTATTTCCTATAGATTGATTGTCGTTATTTTTGATACTGAAAATCCATCAAACCGATGTTTATTCGAAAATTGAATGGTTTTAGATTTATAGATAGTACATCAACAATTAGTTATAAGTTTTTCACTTGGGGCATCAAGTTTATATATAGCTTGAAAAAAAATTAGTTAAACTTAGTTATTGATTGATTTAAATATTATTATTTATTAATCGAAAAAATACGACAAACTATGGTGTAACACCCTCTAGTGTTTTGTGTAAAATTAAGTTTGTTAGCACTTTTTAGTTGTTTAATTTTCTGCACTACCGACAATTTGTATTATAGCGCATGCACACGCGAATCAAAAATAGTATTTTTACAAAACAACACAAACAACAGTAAAACATATCAATATAAATTCTTAAATTGATTTAAAAAATCGAATTAAAAATCGAGCGTAGTTGTACACCCTATACGAAGTCAACGTAAACTGCGAGACCCGGCTCATGACCCAAAGTTGATTATTGCTTCGGACGTCCGCGTTATTAGGGCGCTGCACATTTTTCGAGTTTTTCCGGGTAGATCTAATTCAATGAGGACAATTCGCACCGCCAGCCCAAGGTTGAAGAGGATGAATTACGAACGACGGCCGATAAATTTTAAGTTATTGTACTTGCGATTTGCGACTTAATTACTTATTTTAATAAAACACGTAATAATAAATATTTTTTTATATATTGTCAAATTTTTTGGGAGGTCATTGACCAAATGACCATATGGACAAGCCGCCACTGCATGTCAATAGTATTAGAATTGTATTAGCGCACGCATTGTGTTGTGTTATTGATAATGTATGAATTTAGTTACCAAAATTACGAATAAATAAAATACGAGCAGTTATTAATTCCCTTTGAGGTAAAACAACAACCCGAGTTACATTGGTGCCCTAATGTGGACTCTCAAAAATTAAAAAGTGCACGTCTTGCAAGTGACAGTGTTACGCTCCATTTTCGCTTCAAAACCTGTGGGACGATTAAACTGGATCCGCTTTGCAATCACTGCTTGCTTCGCAACAGCTGTACGTTATCAAGAACAAGATTCCTTTTCTGCTAGACGTTTTAACTGTAAGTTATGTTTATAATTTAAAATCGTGGAAGGTCAGCAACGGCAATACTGCTTACGTTCGACAAAAGTCCCAAAAAGCAACATGTCGGTAACGCTAACAGACAATCAATTTAAAGAACTTTCATTACGCATAACAATATCGCAATCGCCTTCTTCGCCTGATTCGCCAAAACGCGTATTAAGCGGTAATTTTGCAAAATGTAATTCTAGGTTTAATGGTTCATCGGATGTTGACGTTAATGCTTTTACGGACGCTATTCAAGTTTACAAAAATTGCACTGGCATATCCGACGATAACGCGCTCAAAGGTCTTCCGATACTACTTGACGGGTTTGCCGTTACTTCTTGGCATTACGGGGTTAAATCAACCCTTAACACTTGGGAAAACGCGATTAGACTCTCGGTCCTGTAAAACCACCGTACCGAGTTTATCGAAAATTGTTCGCGCAAAAGCAAGATTTAAAAACGAATACTGATGTTTTCATTTGCAAAACTCGATCTATCCTAGCCCAACTGCCAATGGATACGTTAACGGAATCTACGCAGATTGACATGGTCTATGGCTTATTAAATTTAAAAATTTGTGACAAAAGTCCGAAAGACTCAATTTTCACATTCCAAGAACTTTTGACAAAGTCAAGGTCGGCAGAAGAAACACTTGATGCTGAGCTTGACCAGCATCCAAAAGAAGCTACAAGCGCTCCCAAAAACGATGTTCTTACTGTAGAAATCCAGGTCATGTAAAAGAAGAATGCAGAAAACTTGCAAAAACTAAAAATAATTCTAATCCGCCTTCAACTCCTATATCTTTAACACCTAAGAACAGATCTACTGAAACTCATTCCAATTCAAATACAATTTCTTACTATGGTTGTGGTACAGTAGGCTACGTTAAGAGCAACTGCCCAAAGTGTCACCCAAAGCCAGTTTCTAATGAATTCATGTACAACAGTATTGATTGTAATCAGTCCGTCCGACCGTTGATACCCATAAACATTAATGGTCACCAAGGATGTGCTTTTGCAGACACCGGATCTAAGACTACACTCGCTGGTTCAATGCTGTCTAGACTACTATTACAGGATGGTGTTCCGCATATTAGTGAGAATCTGGTTATAAATTTTATTTTGTCAAAACGAACAAACCAAAATTTTAATTCCTTTCCTTTTCATCATTAAAATGTTTTTTTTTTTTTTTTTTGGTTACCTTTTATATAAATTACATCACAATACAATATTTAAAATGTACCATACGATTAAATAAATAAATTAGCAGATAGAGAAAAACGAAATTTTGAAGCACAGATTTTTGAGATAAACGTCAAATTACATAACAAAATGATCCCGACTCGTTTTATTGCTGTTCCTGACCATGTATATAGCCGTACCTTGTTAGGAATTGACTTCCTTAAAGATGCTAACGTTGTTTTGGATATACCAAACAATAAATATTATTTTGGAAAAGATCCACAACACCAATTTAGTTTCACTGAAGATGTATCGTATTTGTTTAACAAAACACAGCTTGTGGAAACCATACTTAGGAACGACGAAGGTATCAACCGAAATCAGCTAGAGTGCCTTCTAGTTGAATTCAGTTCATGCTTTGAAAAGCAGTATAAACCGACACCATACGCTGAGCATCGATTGATGTGATTGATCACACACCTACCGCAGTGCCTCCGTATAGGATGTCCGAAACAAAAAAACTTTACAACAAGAAGTGGATAACTTTTGCAAGATGGAATAATTGAGGAATTCAGAAAAAAAAAAAAAAAAAAAAAAAAAAAAAAAAAAAAAAAAAAAAAAAAAAAAAAAAAAAAAAAAAAAAAAAAAAAAAAAAAAAAAAAAAAAAAAAAAAAAAAAAAAAAAAAAAAAAAAAAAAAAAAAAAAAAAAAAAAAAAAAAAAAAAAAAAAAAAAAAAAAAACATCGCCTTACGCCGCTCCAGTTGTCTTGGTGCCTAAAAACAACGGTGTCCGATTAACCGTCGACTATAGGGCTCTGAACGCTGTTACCCGCGCTGACAGGTACCCACTCCTTCGCATTGATGATATACTTTACGCCGCTAACAAAACTAACTACATGAGTACCCTCGATCTTAAGAGTGGCTATCATCTATTAAATGTCAAAGCAGAAAACAGAGACAAAAACTGCATTTATTACTCCTTTTGGCACAAACAAATACTTGCGCATGCCTTTTGGCCTTTGAAATGCAACGTCGACTTTTCAAAGACTGACGAACAGGTTTCGCTTTGGTCTTCAAGACATCCTGCTACTTGCTTACTTAGATGACCTAACTGTAATTCCAACCAATTTTACTGACCACATAAAAAATTACAAAGAACATTCGAGCGACTCAATGGTTTTAAACTCACACTAAACCAAGAGAAGTGCTCGTTTTCTTGTAAGAGAGTGCACTATCTTGGCCACATTATTTCTCCGCAAGGCATACGACGAAATGATGACAAATTATCAGCTATTCTGCGCAGACCGCCGCCTAATAACGTTAAACAACTTTTAAGTTTCTTGCAAACTTGTTCATGGTTTTGACGCTTTGTAGAAAACTTTTTGGAAGTAGCAAAGCCACTATCCGCACTGACCAAGAAGAACGCAAAGTGGTCATGGAGAACAGAACAAACTAATGCATTTAACAAGTTGAAAGAATTGTTGTGTTGCGCTCCGATACTTAGACAAGCAGATTGTCGATTACCTTACATTTTGAGAACAGACGCTAGCAATTACGCTGTCGGCGCATGTCTTCTCCATGGGAGGGCGATGATGAAAGACCTGTGGAATACGCATCCAGACTGTTAAACTCTGCCGAGCGTAATTACAATACTACAGAGCGCGAAGCACTAGCTGTTGTGTGGGCCGTCCAGAAGTTTAGAGGCTATCTAGAAGGTGCCACTACGATAGTTCAAAGCGACCATCAGGCATTAAAATGGTTAATGTCTTTGAAGTCACCATTCGGACGTCTGGCTAGGTGGGCGCTTGAACTGATGCCTTTTGAGTTAAGAATTGACTACATCACGGGAAGTAGAAACGTGATTGCGGATACCTTATCTCGACCACTCCCTAGATGACGCCGAAGCAAATATCGAAACTAACCTTGTTATGATCGATTTTCCAGCATTTACTGCAGACGAAATTCGAGCCGAGCAGCTGGAGGATCCAGACTTAAGAAAGATTATTTCTTGTTTAGAAGATCCATCGAAAACCGCATCTGATTTGACACAATGGTCTGGAAGAGGATATCTAATGTCAAACGGTGTATTGTATAAATATGCCCCAGAAGTCGACAAAGAAGATCCTCAACTGGTAGCCCCTAAAGGTCTTGTACCTCGGATACTACAAGAGTATTATGACTCAAAAACGGCAGGACATTATGGTGTAGACAAGACTTATCAACGCGTGTCGCACAGGTACTTCTGGCCTGGAATGAAACGATCCGTTGTAGAATACGTCCGCCAGTGTATTGACTGTCAGCGTTTTAAACCTACCAATTTGAAGCCATCTGGTTTACTCCAAACGCCCGTTCAAGCGCAACGATTTGAAAGTGTTAGCAATGGACTTGTTCGGACCATTACCTACCACCCCACAAGGACAATCGTGGATCTTCATAGTTGAGGATGTAGCCAGCAGATGGGTTGAAATATTTGCTCTGAGTCAGCTACAGCACTAGCTTGCGCTAGATGCCTCATAGATGAAATCATGTAGAGGTATGGAGTACCGAGGCGCATCATTAGTGATAATGAACCACAGTTTGTTGGGGCCGTTATGCAACAAGTGGCAGACTGTTTGGGTCTTTGACAGAGTTTGACACCGGTTATCTATCCTGAATCCAACAGACGGAGGAATAGAGATTTGAAGACACAATTAGCCATACTATCAAGCTCTGATCACACTACTTGGGTAGATCACTTGCCAGCGATTTGTTATGCTATGAAAACTGCTTATTGTGAATCTACTGGATTTACACCGGATTTTTTAACTTTCGGTTGTGGACTGCAAACTTCTGACGTATAAGTCGCGATCTAAGAGCTATCGAAAATAGTGACATTTTTGCAACGCGCATTACTCCGTATTTGAAAACTCTTTCTAGTGCCGTAAGTGAAGCTTGCGATAATCACGAGTTATCCCAAGACCGCCGAAATGTATATAAAAACTTGTTACGACGTACACAAACTTTAACGTTAAAGTGCTCGTAAAGACTCATGTGCTTAGTGATTCGAACAAAGGCTAGACTTCTAAATTCGCGCCGCGACGCGACGGTCCCTATATAGCGTACATCGCAAGATATCACCTACAACCTATTACGAAGTTACGACATTTGAGAGACCCAATACATCTCTTAGAAAGTATCATGTCTCTGTATTAACGCCATATATTGGACCACCCGATCAAGACTTACCCACTCCGATCCAGCCACTACGACGACCTGGACGTCCTCGTAAAGTCCTATCTTTAGTGACTCTCCTAAACTATCCGTTACACGTAGTGAGGATGATCAACAGGAGATCATCCACGTAACCGCTAAACGTCACCATCGGAAGATTGTTAGGTCTCGCCGTGTCTGCTATGCCTTTACAGATGTTGCTCCACACACGGGACGTTTGTGTGATGCAAAGGGGGAGATTGTAACACCCTCTAGTGTTTTGTGTTGTTACGCCGCTGAAGATATAATATACGGCAAATAGGGAAATCCACCGACCTCGGTTTACATCGATTCATGTCAATAGTATTAGAATTGTATTAGCGCATACATTGTGTTGTGTTATTGATAATAAGTAAAATGTGTGTCTTGCGACATCTCGTGTAAACATTGACACGTGTGAATAGTATAAACTAAGAAAAATGCAAACAGTTAACTGTAACGGCATGTGTGTGTGTTAAAGTGCAAAGCGCTATCTAAGCTCCACGAGAGCTTAAAAGACCAACCGCCGTCTTGTACAGTCGTATACCGCACTTAACTATACACCTCTGTTGAGCTCACAATAAGAGTAAATGCTGCATTGTTGCGTGTCTGCTTCTGTACAAGTTATACTTGGCTTTATCGGCAACGTGTGTTACAAGCATTAAAGCTATCGCTTAGATAGCGCTTTGCACTTTAACACACACATGCCGTTACAGTTAACTGTTGGCATTTTTCTTAGGTTATTGATAATGTATGATTTTAGTTACCAAAATAACGAATAAATAAAATACGTGCAGTTATTAATTCATTTTGAGGTAAAACAACAACCTGAGTTACAATGGTAATTTTGTATGTCACAGCAACTTAAAACTTTTTGATATAAAAAAAACACCATACTGACAACATGTTTACAACGGAAATGGAAGAAAATCATTGTGATCATTTCCTTAATGCACTTGACACTTAGAAACTCAATGGTGCATCGCAAACCCACTTATACTGGTACTTATATGCTTCTTTCCACCATCATCCTGCCCAAAAAAATCGGCTGTTAAATATCTATAATTTCGAGCATTTTCTATAAGTCACCTGCACAATGTAAGTTTTGAGTGATCGTGTGACTTCGGTCATTCACGGACCGTGCCACAAAACGCAACGAGTCTGAAAGACCAGTTGACGTGTCTGGTAACACGTTGAGTGGTATTTTGATTTCATAAATTCAATGAAATATTTCTCATACCGCATAGGTACTTATTTAACATTTACTCATGATTCTTCTAACAATAATACAAATGTTGTGTTATGTTACAATTAATATACATGTCGATATCGTTCTTAGTTCTTGTTGCATTAAAACGTCCTGAGTACCAAATGTATATACTAGGGTCGGAGAGATCAAAGTTTGATGCTGTTTCCTATGTAGTTGCAAATACGGTTGTATTGAAGAGAAAGTGCTATGCCCTGTAAGTTTAATTATCTACTGTTTGTTCTCCAACGCGACATCGGTTTTAGTAAGATGTGTCACAGCTGAATATCTCAAAGAGCAGTTTATGATTTTGCAATGCTTTACGTCCATACCACGTACTGTAGCCGCTTGCTTGGTCCATTTTCTAAGTTCATTGTGAGTTAGGGGTGAGATTTTGAACAACGGCAAATTTTCATTTAGACAAAATGAATTGGATGTTAAACACAACCTTGTATTTTGACGTTGACTGCTCGCTTTAATTATATTTTCCTGAATAGTGTAAGTAAAACTTCTTTTGTAATCCATCAAGAGTGTTTTTATCAAAGCTTCTAATTAAATTAATTACTTTAGTTTCGTTTAGGGTTTGAGCACTATCTTTTGGTTTTTTGCGTTTCTGGCGCCCCTAGCACTTTTCAATTCTATATCCAAAAATGAATGTACGTCCTCTTGGGCTGGTTGTAGTACATTTCTTTTATTAATTTGGCGATGATGTTCCATATTGACTTTACCATCATTTGTTTGTAATCGGTTTTGTTTGTCTTACGCATATTAAATGCCCGATCTTGTAGTAACCCCCCCCCACCCCCCCCCCCCCCCCCCCCCCCCCGAAGGTTTTTTTTTTTTTTGAAGGGTTTCCAAACATTCATAATTTAACGGACGAAGCTATATTATGGCTTACAAATCTGAAGGACCCAAGAAGTTCAGCATTTTTTTTGTATTCTCTGTCCTGATTATCTGTTTTTCCATTATTTTTGTTTTGTTATTTTTTAACCTACTATTTTTTTCGTCATTGTCGTGACTGGCGCTTGGACCGGTCCATTATATGTCGTAATGCAATGGCTGTGTTGTTATTTTTTATGTTCTTATTTACCTTCTATAATGTTTACAGACTTAATTAACATTATTACATGTGAATACTAAGGTGGGTAAGGGTTGGCATGTTTAGGTTTTAGTGGTTTTTCTAAACCTTGAAGCAAATGCTTTGCCAAGACGAACCAATCTACATTGCACACGGTTTCGTCACCACACTATATAGGTATATGTTTACTGATCTTCTTGGGCACTATACATAACACTTACATCACAATACAATATTTGTAATGTACCATACGAATAAATAAATAAATAAATCGTTGTCATACTGGTCCCAAGATAAATTTTGATAATTCCGCTTTGATTGCCAAATTTTATTTTGACTCTAGATGCAAAAAGTAAAAGCAATTTATCACTTGTTGCAAAACCATCAACTCTTGACAATTATAATGGCATGCAAAAACTTAAGATTTTGTATAAAAATTTGATAAATATTGTTTTAGTTATTGTTATCCATTACAACCTTTTGTACCAATAATGTTAAGGGAATTAAATCACAAGCATCAAAAGACTTGGCATTTAAAAATTGCTTTTCCGTCGACCTCATTATAAAATTGAGTTTTACGTACTCCCTGAATAATCATAAAGTAACACTTTTTAACTGTAATACTTTTCGTCCGCAAACACTTTTCGTCCGCAAACATCTGTCAATGTCAATTATTATTTTATGTCAAATTAAATAAAGTCGAAGTAACCAGTATGAAAACCCATTTTAAGAAAGGATGAATTTAGTGACTACATAGGATATTACAGTACTTTTAGGTACATACTGAAACATTTTAGATACTGCAGAATATTGTTTGTTTACTTCCATTTATAACCTCAATTTCTCAATCCCACACAACTTTGAACAAAAACAATTTGTTGTTCAAATTACAAGTAAATGATTTTAAGTGCTTTGAAATGATATTAATAAATTGTTTATAGTTTCTACAATGTGCGAAGCATATAGAAGAGCCTGGTTGTAATCTCACAATACTCGATACATTGTTTTCAATATGTAACACTTTAACTTCTTTAAAGTTATTCATTTATAAGGTAAGACAGAATTCATACGACTTGAGATTGCTTTAGACAATTTTATTAGGTAACATTTTGATACAGAAGCGGAGTTCCGATACAAAATTTTCACGATCATAAAATACAAAAAACTTACAGTAGAAGTGAGTTAATTATGGGTACCTTTCTATTACTGTATTTGATTGATGTAAATAAGTAATAATGCTAATGGAAAACACAAGAACAGTAATTACTTGTGAAAATCATTTGAATATTGATTCTGTCGCAGGAAAACAAAATTGAATCATATAAGCCATCAACATTACTGGGTTCAAGATTTATTCGTACACAAAAACAAGGTGAATTTCACAGTTTTCAATAAGCTGAAAGAAGATTATTACATTTTTGAAACATTTTCGAGTGAATCAAAAAACTACGTTTGCATACTTTCTTACGGTCAGGCAATATTTTTATTGAATATAAATGATTATAAGTCTGACCACGGTACAAACTCAGTCTTATAACTATTATATGTCCAATTAGTAAGAATCGACTTTAATGTGTTTAATAGGAGAAACTTCATTACATCTTTGATCATAAACAATTAAAGAAATGCATTAATTTTGAGGGTAGGCTTCCAACTATAACTACATTTTTAAATATACTTCAAAATAACACTACCTAAATGTAATTTTATTATTTTAATAAATTATAAAAAAGTACATGTTTTACCTATTACCTATCATAATCAAGTGCTCTTATAAAAATTATGTGATTGTTGAAACAAATGCTTTATCGGTACAATATTCGAACGCGGAAAGCTTTTATTTCCTTTAATAAATTTTGACACAAATGTTACAATACTGAACGGTGAAGTGAACATTAGGTACAGTAAAATCAGAACAAACGTAAAATTTTTGTTTAAAATTACTAAACATTTTGTTTTCAGTAAACGGTAATAAATAGAAAATTAATTAATTTAAGGTCAATGGAAAATTAACATGCACTCGGAAAAAGTACTTTTTAATACCTCGCCTGGTTTGATGCCTCGGCTAACGCCTCGGCCAGCAAATTCAGTCTCGTACATAAAGTGCACTTTTTGTCCTTGTTACATAAATAACTATTTTCGTATTCATAGCAACAGTTCATAGAATTTGCAACATAATGGGTGATAAATTAAAATTTTCTGTTTTTTGGAAACCACTTTAAAACGATTTGATTTAGGTATAGGAAAGCGTAATTCCACTTTGTAGCAAATTTTGTCTGTAGTTTGGAACAAACAATACAGTGTTTTATTTTTAAAATGATCATTTTTAGATTCACGCTGAAAAAGAATTGATAGACGTGCTATAGACTTAATAAAAAAGATTAAAAATTATGATTCTTATCTCAAAATGCAAAAATTTTGACACAAATAGTGCTTTATTTAATATAACAAAGTGAATAGCCGGAAGTTCTAAAGGTCTGAAAATATTTTAGATGAATAGGAGTAATCAATTATACTTAGTTCTAAATTTTCAAATTTTGGTTTTGGCCAGAACTTCTAATGAACGGTCTTGCTGAAACACCCTATATAGGGTGTTCCAGTTGATTTTAATAAGTTATTCATCATTTCCAATTTTTTTCATACCCTGTATAACCGTTGTCAACTTTTAAATCGTGAACAATTAGAGTTGTTACTGCTCGAGGTGTGAATAAAATTTTAATTCGCAGTTTCAAATAATGTTCTAAAATACGTAAAATATCTGAACGCCGATATTACCCAATTAAAAGTTTAAAAATTAATACATACCTCAAAAAGTATCACTTTTGAGTAAGTGAAACTGGTAAAGTTCCTCTAGTTTTTCACAAAATAAAAATTATGTTACCATTTAAAATGTCAAAGTTGACAGGTGGTCCATCAAAGTTGGACACCTGTATAATTGAAAATATTTTAAAATTATAGCCAATGGGGAATCTAAACAAATGATCAAAACTTATTTTGAAGAAATCCACTTTTTGAAGGCAATATCAAAGGTCCGCGTACTACACAGACACGCTGTATATTGCTATTAAATGTTCGTACACTTTTGTATCAATTGTGATGGTTAGTTGAACTGAACAAGTATGTCATTTAGACGAGCATACTTTTGTTTGTGTGTGGTTGAAGTGAAAGCTTCTGCATCAAAACTATTTGTTAAAAGTCGTAATTTTATGTGTATCACTATTGCTTGAACTGATGGATGATTAATTAATGCAAATTATCTACAGGTTTTTGCTACTATAGTGCTCACTGCTGTAGAAGAAGTATGTTACGTTAATTTTTCGATTATATTAGTGAGTATTATTTTGTATGCAGCCCGAGAGCACGGTACTGACATTTACAACTGCCATGGTAGATATTTCTCAAGGTCACTGCTTGATATTAACTTGCTCTTGACTGTTGTTTTTTTTCTATTTTTGAGCGTGCTAGCTTTAAATTGTCTACAAAAGTAAGAAGTCAATGCATGTCATAGATTCACTAATTATGGACAATTTACTCTAAATTTGTAAATATACCGATTAAAATTTTGATCAAGATGAAAAATGCAAGACCTTCAACTTGACTGCTTTTTAGGTTTTTTAGCTTCTACAACATATCACACCATTTTACAAGAATAACTTTAATATTCAATTACGTTGAATTCTCGAGAATGCATGTTTAATTTTTTTATCTTTGTTTGACAATCCACTGTATTTAAAACTACGGGTGATCTACTTTAGTTTATAGTTGAGGTGGAGCAATTTAACGTACTTACTTATGTTTGTTGAACCAATGCGCTCATCAATAACTGGCCTGTAGCCGTCACTAATCTCAAATGTAGGAAAGAAAGAATGACCTATCTCTCTCTCTCTTTCCAAAATTAAATTAATTGACATACTATTTGAAATGTTATAAAATATTGGTTGTAAATTTTGTTCATGTTATTTTCACATTACTATACAGGGTGATCTGTGTAGAGCGTGCATTAAACGTTTTTTAACTTACTGATAAATTAGAAATTTAAAATTTGGTGTGCGGCTATAATTGAACATTTTTGTTCTACTTAAACTATTTTCAGATCTTTAGCTATACAGGGTGTGCTAAAAGTTGCTATCAACTTTCTTATTTTAAATACAAACCTATAATTCGTTTTATATGGGTCAAGTGTCTATATAATAACATAACAAATAACACCTTCTGCTATTTTAACTATTACGAAGTATAAATTTTTTGGAGAAAAACGACATATATTAAAAACGGTAAAGGATAAGATAACATAATTTCTGTTATATTAACTCAGAATTATATGGCCAATCGACCCACATAAAAGAAATTATAGGTTTGTATTTAAAATACAAATACTTTTGGCACACCCTGTATAGCTAAAGTTCTGAAAATATTTTAGATAGAACAAAAATGATTGATTATAGCCGTGTACCAAATTTCAAGTTTCTGATTTTTCTGCAAGTTAAAAAACTTTTAATGCACGCTCTACGCAGATCACCCTCTATATCGTTAATTTGGATAAGAAAGAGAGCGATATTTGTAGTAGTGTGTTACAGTAATCGGTGCAGAAAATTAAATAATTATTTTTAGTCACTCTACTTGAATAATTACTTCGATTAATCAGTCACTAAGCCCCACGACTATTTGTACTACTACAAGGCGTTACGCCTCTGTAATCGTGTAAAGTGACAAAAACATATTGGTAACACATACACATAACTTTATATTTAGTATAACTAATCAATGGCATAACTAACTAATATTTATTAAAATTAGTTTAATGTATAGAATACACAACAAAATGAAAACTTATTCAGTTTTAACTAAATGATTTGAGTTAGGAATCGTTCACACTAGCGCTTTTTAAATAATTTAACGCACATTCTTATTAATGCTTCTAATATAACTCATAAATGCTTTTGTGTATGTTCTAACGTCAGTGCTTTTTACGTTGAGAGTGTTTTATTATAGACCATTATAAACGCTGAGCACAAAATGTCGAAATTTATATAACATAAGAAAACATATGAAATTTTTTATACCCGCGCTTTTTTATTGCACATTTTATATGTACTTTTTGTTATACAGGGCGAATCACTATAAACGTGATGGAGATTTATAGCGATACAGTTTCAGTTTTACAAATTTCGACGTTTTAGTAGCTTGCAGATTTACAAATGTTACATTTTAAAATTATTTTGAAATATACACTATGTCCCAAAAAAGTCTAAAAGTTTTTAGTTCATTCTACAAAGCAAACTAACATGGATACATTTGAAGGTAGCAAAACGATACGTGTAACCGTAACAAATGAGAGTTCTGATATAATCAATAACTAGCTCAGTCGAATTAGACAAAATTATGAGCAAATCTCGGAAAAATTTGATACTGCTGGATATTTGTGTACGGCTAGATATGGCCATTAAATACATTAGGAGGAAAATAATTTTTTTGTAAATATTTCGCAAACTACGTGGTTTTCGAAAAGAATAGTGATTAACTAATTCGTAGCTTAAACAATTTGGAAATGGATGGGTGGGTCGGTTTTTTCCTAAAATTTAACATTATCTATTAATCAATCGTAATATGTTAAAACGGCAACCTTACAAAAAAAATCCACCGGTTTCAACTTCACACCTTACGCGAGGTGTTGAAACATGTGCTTTGTAATATCGATTGAAGTAAAATCATCCCATTCAAATTAGGGAATAAGTCTTCGACTACTGTTCCTGTGTAAGTACCTTTTTTACTTTCATTTGCTTTAATAAAATATTTGTTATAACGGATTCTTTCGTTTGCAGGCACCTTTTTCTTTTTTTGTTGGTTTTCCTGTCTGGGTTTTTTCTGCTGGTTACTGCAGACGTACTCAGTTTCAATGGATATTTAATTATGGTTATGCTGGCAAGGATAATAATCCAAAAATTATAAAATGTTGAAATGGGTTTGGTATCACCCCATCGCTGGACTTTCCATCTACTTTGAAACCTTCTTTGGGTCAAGGACACTACCCAAGATAAGCCGTTTATCTGGTGCTTTGTGAGCAGCCCAGCAACTGTTATCAACGGAATCCATTTTGGTTTTTCCTTTTTTTTCGTTGGATAATAAAATATTAGATTTGGACACGGAAGCTGTCACATCTGCGGATTAACTGTCGAACACCGAAGACTTCCTAGTTATACAAGCTAAGATAATTTTGTGAACTAGAAAGATCTTTCAAAGTACCTGTTCAATTTTGTGCGTTTTTAATTTATTTAAATAATCGGCCAAGGTCCGGTACTCTCCGTAATTTTTGTCAAATACATTTTGAACAATATTCACCACAGAAATTCGGTGAATCGCTTGCAGAGATTAATCTGCGCTACAATTGTCAAATACTCTAACCTATTTGGGGCGTTTGTGCCTCGAATTCGTATTCGTGCCTTAACTCCCTCTCGTGGATTATTATTATTTTATAACTTTATTTTGCTATTCATTCTAAATGATATTATCTATTGTTGTGTGGATGTGTTTCTATGTGTGTTAGTTGAACTCTAGTCGCTATAATAATATACATATTTCTATCCACGTACAGTTTGTTTCTGTGTCTACGAGTTTTTAGTGGCTCTGTATATCTTATGCGTAATCCTAAGTGGCACCTTATAAATTATTCGTGCAGTGTAGAAGCCAGGCATTCTAGCACTGTCATATTTTTTTTTAGTTTGTTTACAAATAAACCGTAACAACTTTAAAAAATATTTCTTCATAATAAAATACCTTCTTTTTGGAAAATATCAACAACTATTAATAATTCACCATACAAACTGAATATCAATGGAAAGTTTGTAAAATACTTGATAGACTTGTGAAGAGAAATACAGGATGTTCTATTTATAAAAAAAGGGTTAATTACATAACCTGTTGTGTTTCTGCACACCTTGTATAGTATATGCGTATATGCATCAAAATTCGACTCTTTGTTTAATTTCCAAGTTATTCTAAAATTTTCTGTAGTTATTTTGTCGGAAAATATTCATGACCTACTGATTAGCTATCTATCAAATGTGAGTCTTTCTTCTATCAAAAAGTTGAATAACACCGAAACGAAATGAGCTAAACCCATATTATGTTACACATAGTCTTATTGTTTTTTTTATGCTAATACTAATACTGTAAAAATATACAGGGCATTCTATTGAAATAAACATAACTTTGGTTTACCACTCTGTATAGAAATACTCTGTATATAATCATAATATTTTTAGAATGTGTAGCACAAGTGTCCTTACTTGGTGGTGAAACCGCATTTCAATATCTTCTATAACAAAAAAGTTATGGACCAATTACACATCCCTGGGTCACCCTGCTAAGTACGTTTGCCTTCATATTCTCACTTTTTTATTAAAAGTATAATGTGTGTATGACTTATTCTTGTCGGTAGACTGAGAAAAACAATTAACAAACAATGAACGTACTCTTCCGGTTATTTCCGCATGACTTCAAATTTCTATAGTAGAAAACAGTAAAAAAAGCTGAGGTAAATAATGTAAACACGACAGAAGCATGAAATAAGCATTTTTGTATTAAATATAAATTTTTGTAATCTTGCTTGCAAATTATTTGTATCAATTTATAGAAACGAGTTGAACAATTTATGTTTAATTAATTTAAACAGTGTATTTGTGTCCATCACTCATCCACAAAACAAAACAGCTTCTTATACCACGTGCCAATCCAACCACATGGCACAGCACGGCGCCTTCACAAGACAAGGGGGTACGATCTTTACATGAATCGTTAGAAACGACGACTGCAAGCAAATCAAGTGCATTTCCAGCGGCGGCCTGATTCGCCTCTAGGCCCCCAACTATCGCTTCCCCCATAATAAATTTGCTTTCAACGTAATATGTCCCTCAGAGCTTTGACTCACATCAGTACTAATTTTATACAGGAAGTCATAATCTCTACCGTAATCCAAGTTTTTTTATTAAATACCCATTCTAAGGGCAATTTGTTGATATGAGAGCCTCTAAACTAAAGGATCTTGGGTGTTTACTTTTTCCAATGATTAACGGATTTTCCTTATCACCTTCCATATTTGCACAGAATAAAATTGTCAATCTTTGTTTTGCAGCTTTTTTTACCACTACATTTATCGTTTTTTAAAGAGAACGTTTTGTTTGGCATCGCAACGTAAAAAAGTTCGGTCTCGTCAGCATTATACACATTTTTTGGTGAATACTCCTTCAATATTGCTGACAGCTTTGCGTTCCAAGCTTCAACAGTGTCCAGGTTAATATCAGCTGACTCCCCGCAAATTGTTTTAAAAGTTATGTTATGTCTTTGACAAAATTTCTCAAGCCACCCATTTGAAGCTTTAAAATCCGTCATTTTTAAATTTTCCGCAACTTCCAATGCTTTCTCTTTTATTAAAGGTCCAGATATAGAGATATTTTTATTCCTAGCTTTACAAAACCAACTATAAACTACTCGGTCAATTTCTAAACCTTCAGTTCTAGGAAATTTTATCTTCCGCTCTTTGAATCTTCTTCAAATTGCTTTTTTAAATCACATTTGGTTTTTGAAATATCGTTAACTTGTGTTCTTCTAACACTAAATTTTTCAGCCAACTTTCTAGCACTGGTATTGAACTTTTTACTTTCTACAATTATATCAATCAATCAATTTTTTTAAGAGACAAACGTTTTCTTTTTAGCGACATTGTAATTTTTCTGTACGTCTATATGTAACAGCACTGTTGAACATACTAACTCAAACTATGTACGCAAAATACAATTTTTGGAGTGAGCTTAATAAGCCTCTTAATTACACTTTCTCTGTAATTACTGTCTATTGTAAATCGAACAAATTCTTTAAATCCGTTCTTAAATACCGGTAATTACTTAAGCCTCACACAATGAAACAATTATATATTATGCACAACTTGAACGATAAGCTGTTGTTTACTAATGACCTTACTTAAGAATGCCCGGAAATCGGAGGCAGAATTACATGTATTGTTCCAAAAAAGTTTACAAATAAGTGGCCGTGGCCGTTATCGAGAGGTGGTCGCTATTAGGAGAGTCATTAGTTTGGATATTTCCGTATAATTGGTTTTTGACTTGGAAAACTTGACCGGTTTTAGAGGTTGCCGCTTTTAAGAGGTGGCCGAATATAGAGATTTTACTGTATTAATAAAATGTTGAATGAACAAAAATATTATTATTTTAATCCTTGTTTCACATTTACTACAAACGCAATTTTTCTTATTTTCATGTAAGTAAAAATTTATGTCACTCACTGAAAAGTTTATTAATACCCTAGTTACTGTGCCAAATGGAAAAACCAGAAAAACGTAAAGAGTAAAAGCTTTTTGCCGATACAGTAAAGTTGTTTTTAACATAATAAAAATAATGGGATTTAAGTAATAAATCTTTGAAAATACATTCTAATTCTTACCAGAAAACAATAATCTCCCACTTTACTCATACCGTAAGTTGATTATTTAGAAAATAATGAATATAAACTTCCGAAATTTACTTAGAACTTTTATAATCATTTATTTCTGTATAAGAAAAGAAAATTAATTTAAATAAGATTTAAAAATAAAACTTAGTTACTTTAAAATTGATTTTGCGTTTATGTATAAGTATACGATTGATATTGAAAAAGTTTAAATTACTTTGCATTTTTCTTTTTACAATTTGTTTTTAATGATGAATAGAAATATTATTCACTTTTAATATAACCGTATTGTACGTGTATATCTTGCAAACTGCAAATAAATAGACAGCAATTTTGTTTTGGTCCCCAGAAGGCTTTCTAACAGCATAAAATTATTATCCTTACGTGGGCATCTAGAAACAGACATCAAAGAAAACTATTCTGTATATTTTTTATATCTAAGGAAAATAGCAATTTTTATTTTGATTCTGTTTCGTAAAAGTGATATCCGTAATTTGATTTATCTTATTGATACTCTTTATTTTCTAAAAGAATGTTATTTCTAGTAAATTATAGATCTGTAAAGTATTTTAGTTTCTAAATAATTTTTAGCAAACAAATACAATGTTTTGAATATTGTTGTTTTTTTATTATTCTAGGACATTGCTTTGTATTAAATATGAATGTGGGAAATATATACGTATTTTTGAGAAAATAATTATTACATGTGTTTTTAAAAAAGCAAGACACATTAAGACCAAATTGAATGCAACGTACTTCATGTGAATTTTTGTCTTTCATGCAGTTGAAATTCTAAGCGTGCAAAAATTCGAAATATTCCGATTGGTAACAATAATGAATAAATTTACACATCGTAGGAAGCACTCAACACCTTTTTTTATTGTTGTTTCGAATGTGTGGTTTTAAAAAATTGACCACTTTAGTTAAATTAAATAGTTTATGATTTTCTACGGATTGACTATACAAGGTGATCCAACCTATACCCCGATTTTAGGGCTTTAAAATAAAAATTTGGGAAAATGCTCAGATCCGTCGATTTTTGAATCTAGAGAAACTAACTTATCTGCTTTCTTCATAAGCGCAACTTTAACTCCCTACCGCGGAGAAGCACAACTCCCTGATTTTAAATAAAAATGAGGGGTGTTCTACTACATCATTTTGAAAATCTCATCGAGTTCTATCTATTCATTGAGAACCAAATGAGAGATAAAATACTGGAAGGGGTAATGTAGAAAAAAATAGCTAATAAAAAGACGATTACCGTAAAAGTGGACAACTTGGAACTTAAAGGGAACATGGGCATATTTTGGTGTCAGTGCATTGTTTTTATTCTGCGCGACCGCATCGCACTTTTTGGCTAGTTAAATATCTATTTTAGTATACTTAGGTCAATATTATCTCATTAAAGGTTATTAATTAATTATTTAACATGAAGTACCGTAGGGTGTTAAAACTCTAGTTGCTGGACTTGGACTAAGTAAGAATGCTGTATATAGAAATGGTTGTATAGTTATGATAGTGTAGTGTCTTGTGCATCTTACCATACTTTTGATTATTTAAATATGTTTATGGATTTGTGCACAGGTTCGATTCTCCAAAACCATGCACTTTTCGGCAAACTTGGGACAGGTTATCCCAAGTTACACCCCTGTCCCAAGTTACCCCTTACAGTAAATTATTTTAATTTTAGATTGAATATAGCACGACTTAAGAAGGTTGGAGAGCGACCTTATCAAAACCATACTAAGCAGAGCCTTGATCAAGCAATCAGGGATGTGAAAGCGGGAAATATGTTTATTTGAGAGGCGGGTAAAAAGTATGGGGTGCCGAAGTCGACAATCAGTCGCAATATCAAACAGAACAACATGGGGACGTCCCGCCACCTTTACACCTAAAGAAGAGAAACTTGCAGTAAAAAGCTTGCTGATGGCTGCCAAATTGGGTTTCCCACTTACTACATACGATATACGAGTAGTTGTCAAAGCTCATTTAAACAAAAGGAGATTGATGGTCAAGCGTTTCAAAAACAACCAACCAGGAGTTGACTGGATGAAATCTTTTTTAGCCAGGAACAACGATTCGTTATCATTTTGACTAGCAGAAAATATTAAGAGAGCAAGGGCAGCTGTTTTACGTGAAACAAGACGTATATTTCGACAATCTAGAAGCTGAGCTACAAGAAATACCGCCCGAATGCATAGTCAATTTTGACGAAACCAATCTTGTAGACGACCCAGAGAAAAGAAGGTTTTTGTGAAGAGGGCTTCTAAATACACAGAACGAGTCATGGACTCTTCTAAAACAAATTTGACGGTGATGTTTACAGGAGCGGCATCAGGGCATTTGCTGCTCTGTTACGTCGTGTACAAAGTAGACCACCTATACGACACTTGGCAAGAAAACGGCCCCATTGATTGCAGGTACAACAGATCCAAATCAGGATGGTTCGATGGTACCATCTTCAATGATTATTTTAGGACGGTTATTGTACCATACCTTAAGAAATGCGGCCCGGGGCCAAAGGCTATCTTATGTGACAATTTAGCTAGCCACATATGGTGGATATCGCCATTTTATGTGAAGAACACAACATAAAATTTTTGTTGCCGCCACCCAATAGCACGCACATTTGCCAACCGCTCGACGTCGCCTACTTTCGACCGCTAAAAATCAAGTGGAGACTAGTTTTGGATCAGTAAAACGCAGGACATTGAGGGGTCAAACTTCATGGACAACTCTGCAACGAATCTTTAATCAGGTTTCGAAGCATGTGGAATAATGCCGCTGATTCGTCGGAAAGTCATAGACAGATTACCAGATTCTACCACTGAAAAAGACCCAGATAGTACATTGGGTAAACCTGCGGAATGGGAAATTACCATGGAAGACTTTCTAAAAAACATTCGTCAGCAAGAAACATTGACCCCAAAGAGAAAGAATAGGTTAGCGGTGACACAGCAAAAGTGTAACAACAGATGACTTGAAGGACAAAAATGATTCCGATTTGGACGATGAAGAGCAAATTATGTCAGACTCAGCCGAATCAGCCGTTCCTCTAACGACTATAAAATCATTATCATCGGCGCTTTCCATTCCGTAGCAAAGTCTCGAGTTTGCGCCAGATTCGTTCATTTGGATAAAAATTACTTACGACAAGGGGACCAAGAAAGAAAAACAAAAAAAAACTTGACCATAAATCCACGAAAAAGGAAACCAGTTCGATATAAATTCACGACTAACTACATAGGTCGCCAAGACCAGTACGTCTTCCTAAGTGTAGACGACATTGCATTAATTCGACCAAGTCAAATATTCAAAATACTGACTGTTCACAAGCTTCAACGTGGAAAATACACCTTCGTTTAACATGGATATAACATGTTCTTTCTGTCTTTTCTCAAAAAAAAAATTTGTTTATGGGTTTATACAAATTTTTCTTTCAGTTTTGAGTTCAATACATTTTTAAAAGAAAAAAATTTCTGAAGTTATAAAATGACAACGTTATCATGCCTAACACATATGATTTTGAGGTGTGTCCCAAGTTCTCCGTTTTTGCGAGTAACTTGGGACAGGTGGTTTTGTTCTAAAAAAATGGCGATCCTTTTGATTCGTGTAAAAAAATTTTCATGTTTCTTTAGCTGAAAATAAGACTCATATGACAATCGAAGAATGAAGGTTCTATCGTTGATTGAAATATTGGTAAAGATAGTCAACCGCTTGTATTTGCTTGTATCACGGATGCAATTCACATATGCATGTTGGGTTGCGTTTTTGTTTACTTTTTCACCTGTACTGAAGCGCTAAGTTATAATGTGTACGATTCTTGAAATAGAATAGTTCAATTTATTCCACCGTTGTAAAAATGGCGCAACATACAATCCGTAAAATTTACTTTTGTCAATACAATGTTGCAACGTTTTCAAATATTTAGTAAACGTATTAACTAGTAATTAAAAGTGACGAATTTTTCATTTATGAATAATACCATTGATGATACATATCTTGGATTTTAATGACAATGTTTTTTTTAATAATTTACTAAAATACATGCGAAGCGTTATTTGTTAAAACAGTTTGGTTTGGTCGGTGTTAGATAAATAAGAAACAATTATTTTACAAATTATGCTTGCACTTTATTTTTTAACTTGCAAATAATAATGTTGACATTTGTTTGTCATTTAATAACTTCGTTAGGAATAAAGTAGAACATACTGGGAGAAATACCACTAGAGTTCAGAAACGCAAAATTATTGGTTTTTGTATCTACTTGTTTTACGTGTTCAGTTGAAAAGGATTTTAAATAAAATTGGTTTTCAAATTTTTCAATTCAAAAGGCAACAAGTTACCGTGTTTTTTAGGAAAGTGGGTTCCACTAGACCTTCAAATTTAAATTCACTTGGTAATAAAACCTATTCCTATTACTTCTAAAAATAAAAGTACTAGATTTTAGCTTGAGGTGTGTTGTCTCCCGACGCGGTGCGGATAATACGTGTATAATACACTATTCTTTTCTGTGACGAAATAAATGACGATTTAATATTGAAAAATCATATTACAATAGAATTAGAAAATTATTGAGGGAAATTTGGTGTTAAAAATAGTACTCACTTTTTTCCGAGGAAAAAAATAATTTACAAAGTGACACTTTGTTATCTGTTAGTAGAGATAAAAGTTAGGATTTTACTCTTTGAAACTGTATCAAAATATCATGGTTTCGAATTAAAATAGTTTAATTAAAGTAAAATAGCTCATTAATTATAAACATTGTTTCAAAAATTACAATTCAACTGATCTAAAATAATAGTAATAATTTACAAACAATTTACACATAAATAATAACGTACCTAATACAATGCTATACATAAAACATATCCAAACATTTACACTTATTTATGCAGATAATATTCTTATTTTACGGTGTGGTTTTGTGACATCACTGTAATTATAGCTATTAGAAATATGTTTATTAGCCTCCCACTTTAAGGTTCGATATAGTTTTATTTTAACCAACTGATCGATAATTAACAGTTTATGAGTGTCGCATTCTCTGAACCATGAATTCACACTGCTGTTGAGACATTTTTTATACGGAGTTTAATTTTTCCAATAAACCATAATCTGTTTTAAAAGATGAAATTCTTCAATAAAAAGTTTCAATAAAAAAAAACACAAATTTTGAGAATTCGGGTGATGGTCTGTGTAAGTATTTAATTCCATCAGATTTGCTGTAATCTTTATATAGAATTAATGATTCGTTCACATTGAAAACACTTGAGTCGTTAATTGTTAGCATTTCCTTACACGTATTACAATGTACTTTTTTATATATGTAGTGACTTAAATAACCCGCAACATACGACACTAAACAAGATTCTAAAGAACTATTAATTACAAATAAACAGATAATCATTAAGCTTTGCATAGATGCTTCTTTAATGCGTTTATCATATCTTAAAATATAAGTACACCTAAAGTTGATATTGAAACAAATGTATTACGAGGAGTCTTCCGGATTATCGTTTATGAGTCACATTCCTTATCGGCTTAGTCAGAAATTCTACAATTGCATACTTTCAGCAACACCTTTAGTAAATGAGTAGGCTTGTTATAATATTGTTTAGATGCAAACAGTTGAGTACGTTAGATTGTAATATAAGAAAATTCAACATTCGTTCCAACATAAAAGGGATAGCGTTTCTATGTTAAAAAATTTTAATTTCAATGACCAAAATTTAGAAATTTACTTGCGTAAGCCTAATAGATTTTAAAACATTTTCAACGGATAAACGATGTTAATGTAATAAATATATGAGTATGGAATTTTCAAAAGTATTTAAAGAAATTGTTTTTTTTGGGAGAACGTTTTTCAACGATTTCTTTACGAAATTAATACTTTTAAATCTGCAGGTTTTTTTTCATAATAATAAACTTTATTCACATGTGTATGTATACAATCTTTGTACATATATGTGTTTGTCATGATGGTATAACCATTGTTATAACCTTACGTAAGAAAGATACAAATAAATATTATTACATTGAACAATTAACAGACAATAGAAAAAAAATATATAACAAAGGACACACATTTAATTAGTACGTCGACAAAAATCAATAAATTCTTGTATATTGTAGAACGCATGTTTTTGTTTGTTTGTCAACATTGACTCAATGCACCAATATTTCAATCAACGGCATGATGCATTGGCAACAATGTCGTGCCTTAGCATAAACTATCAGCAAAATTACAGTTTTCTATTTCACATTTATCGGCAATACTGTTCTGTAAATTCTACAATACAATTGACGTATTTTCTTAGCACAAAGCGATACTACCGACCTCTGATGTTTAGAACAAATTTCGGGGTCGCATAATCCCGTAAGGTTGACTATCTTTACCAATATTTCAATCAACGGTTCTATGTAAAACAGTTCAGGCGCTACGAGGTTCTAAAGTTGAAAACTGTTCTATTGAATAACAATCGATACCTACACATTTTAAGGACAGTCGTACCTAATTTTTTGGACAATTTATCATTAGTTGATTTTCGGACTTCTTGGTTCCAGTTGAAGGGAGCATTTCATATATTTGATGACCGCTGGTTTAAGCGTTTTTAGGTCCATGGGATTGGCCAGCAAGGTCCCTCGATCTTACACCCCTCGATTTCAACCTGTAGGGTACTTCAAAATAGAAGGTATACCAGACACCTGTGTGAACACTAAAGAGGAGCTACGTCAACGTGTCACCAATTGCGTTGACCAACTAGATGCTGATGAAATCCATAAAGTAACCACTGATGGTGTGCATCACCAAATTTTGAAGTGTTTAGAAGTCGGTGGAGATATTTTGAGAATTTATTGTAAAATGTATGGAATTTTTTTTGTTTAAATATTTTATTCACTTGTTTAATTATTATTTTATTTTTATTATTACTCCTGTATTCGCATAATCTTTCTTTTAGTTCATTGGCTGCAAATCAGGATACATTTCATTAAATTTCCTACATGTTCTTACCACAATTTTGTCACATTGTCTATGAAGAATAAATAGATTCATCAAAACTTCATGAATTGAATAAGTATTATAAGTAGTAAATCACAATCACAATCTCAAAACTTTGACTTTTGTCAAACACAATGAATAATTGAGCAATTGCGAATTTTATTTTTATAACTTCTTACTCGTAAAATCTAGCATACGAAAAGGGATCTTTTAGACTTACGTAACGGCATCCACAAACAGCAAAAGTTACATATAAAGTTAGATCAATGCTTCAAAGTAAAATATAATCATCCTCATAAATTATAGATAACATTATAACCAAAATAAATTGCCTGTGCTATTTTTTCTTACTCCGGGGCGCTCACGATATTCCATACTTTGTTTTCGCCTACAATCGACAATCTCAGGAGCAAGATCATTTTTCCAGCATTCATACATCTTTGGCAAGCAGTTGGTGATCCAAAATGTTTGAAATGTTTCATCATTTACAAGTCTTTCTTGGTGATAACCAAATGGTATCCAAACTACAAAATTGCACCAGGCGCGTTGAATGATTATCAGCTGCATTACAATCTGATATAATTATACAAAATGATTATAAGCCAACATTATCAAAAACACTACTTGATAAAAGTAATTATAATTCCTTTTAAATTTCAGTATTCCATTCTTCATACAAAACATTGGGTTCTTTACCTAGTCTGCCATCGGAGTATTTATCAAGGTTATAGGACATTTTACCTCCAAGATCCCGTTTTGTCCAACAAAACCATCCGTTAATGCACTAAATCTCCCATCATTTAAAGAACCACCAACCCAGCTGGCAGTACATTTATACCGTTTTTATTGTCGTACTTTGTTTTTTAGTTGTTTTTTCCCCATTTCATGTCATTTGTTTGAATCATTCCTTTCAGTTTGCTTTTGAGAAATTCTTTACTTGATGTTGTAGCTTTTCTCTTGTACAAATTTCCACAATCAGAAGCGGTCAGGCTTGGCCTTCGCTTGAAATTCCACAAAGAAGAGTTTGATTGATCCTTTGTGTTGTTTTCAATTCTAGTTTGTTCTTCTTTGAAGTAACTCTAGTAAACTATCTGTTCCAATTTTTTTTAAAAACATCAACCATATCTGGCTCGTTACATGCTTTTCCATAATAAGGATCCTGTTGACCAAGAAAACCTAACTTTGAAAACTTAACTCGCCGGAGCCATCTCTCAATCTTTGTTTTTTTCAAGCAGGTTAATCGGTATTTTTTTTGCTAGCTGCGTCCACAGTGCAGATGGTAATTTTCTTCAACTATAGAATAAACGTAAGAGAGAAAGAAACGACACATTTTTAACTAAAACAGCCGCATCCATATTAACCGGGTACAAATCGAACAAAGTTAAGTTTTTTCATTTTCTTTCAAGGTATTTGCAAGCTATATAAATGACTGGCGTATGTCCAAACAACGCATTTTCAAGAGGACACCAAAATTTTATAGTTTTATTGTAGCCATGTCACTTTTTTCTGACAAAACTCAGAGTCAGCAGCACAACCTCAGAAAAACATTTAGAATGATCTCCAAAAATATGATATGGCATGTTCCGTATTATCTCGCCCAACTTGTATTTGTTCTATTTGTTTTCTTGGCGGAAAGAAATGGCCTTTTTTATCTCCTTCAAAAGTCCCGTAAAGCTCTACTTCATAAATGGAAGTTTTCTTTTGTTATGTGGGATGTCCACTTTTCCCATTCCGCTCATTTTATTGTTTGAAATTTCAACAAACTTTTTATTAAAACTTTTTGCCGAATTATTCGTACACTCAATTTTTTTAACTGCAATAAATACTTCGAAATTATCTTTTGTTCTGTATTTGTTGCTTTTTGACGAATAAACTATTCCATGGTCTAAAATACTTTTCAAAAATCCTTTCCATTGTATATCAGCTTCCATTGCAGTAGCCGTTCCGTTCCAATTGTTAAAACATTCATGTTTTGGGGGAGCGATGTTTTCATTTTTTTCTTTTTTGCATTGCAAACAAATACTGTTTCGGACACCTTGAAACAGCACTTCCTTTGTACGAGCTCCAATAATCACTGCTACTCTACATTTCAAGTTATGTCCATGGCCATAAGATCGTTTATTCCATCCACCGTCTACCTTTACACAAACTGCATGGGTACGATGTAAGAATCCGTAAAATAATTAATAATTATTTGCAAATTTTCGTACAATTTTTGCATGAAAATTATAAATTTGTACACAGGAAATCCCATAAGCAAAGCAACAATGTCATTATCAACCGAAAGCATGCAGGCGATAACAATAGGTCGTGCTGAGGTACGCAACGTCACGCATTCAAAAGATAGCTACGCGTATAAATACGAGAAGACGCAGCTTAGCTCTGAGTTCTCTCAGTGCTCTCAGTTCTCTCTGTTCTTGCACATTGTCCGACATTCACCGTTCGCCGAGCCGTACCAGTGTTTTGCCGCATAAACCGTAATTTCAAATCGCCGACACCCCTATTCCACCTGACCACGATTTTATTAAGAGTTTTACCGATTTTATTTTACCGTTTGCCGAGTTAATTTTTTAATTTTTTTTATTTTTGTGCCGTCTTCCGAATTTGGGAATAATTTGCTTAGTTTAGTTTCAGCAGTTTGTTCGTTGGAGTCTGCAGGGTTACAATAAAATTTATTAGTAATCAGAATCCGTTACCAAAACGTATTATACCTCCGACACTGGTGTAGCTATCACTGTGTCGAATACGTGTGGAGCTAAAGCACACGCGGAAGGACCTGTGATCCCAATTACACTGTGCCAAGTACGCTTACGATTAGTGTAAATTGAGCGAAAGGGCCTTGTACACCTTTCCTATTCTCTTGCACCGTTCCGAGTACGCTTAGTGCCAACTGAGCGAAATGGCCGTGAGATTAAAGGACTGTGCTGATTACGTTTGGCGTCTGCTGAGCGGAAGAGCCGTCTTTACATTGCTAAGACCGTAACGTAGGGTGTGAAACCTGCGGGGGGCTTAGTAATCCTCTATCCTATATCTGCACCGTTCACCGCAAGTTTCGTTCGTAAAGTTTCTATCTGTCGGAAAGAACTTTGCGTCCGTATTATCCGCTGGTTACACAACTTCTCAAACTGTAGTAGTAGCCATACAGAGACCGTATCCTCCGCTAAACAAACCGATCCGCGTAATTCAAGTACGTTTATCAATCCCGCAAAGTTAACCTCACTAAAGACACGCGCTAAAATTTAACCGATAAAACTCACCGGATTCAAGTATCCAAATAAAAATCATTATCAGCGGCTACTTGCATCCTCCTGCGTTGACATTAAACCACCGTCGTCTCCGAGAAATTTAATTAATCATTGTTTCAGGAATATATAAAAGCCGACCACCTGGAAGGTTAAGCTGTATAGAACTTGTCCCGGACCAAAACTCATACTGACCGTTACACCGCCCAAGGAAGCCGCATTCAAGGAAACAGGCCGTAGTGCGGAAAGTAAATAGAAGAAAAACATTTGAACTGTCAATTTATATTTTATTTACGTATAATAAATAATTGTTAATTGGGATCGTAATAATCTATTCTTCGACTAAAAGCTACCCGAGGGCAAAACCGACTACAACGAGATTCCGTCAACGATTACAAATTTCCCAGCTTCTATGGCTAATTGCTTTTTTTCTTCAACTGCAGCACAACAAGACTTTGTTTTAGCGGTGGTTAGTAACTTTTCCTCCGTTTTCCTTTAACTCAAGTAGGAGGGAAAAGTTGGAGATGGAATGTCCAAAGATATTAATAGACAACAGATCCCATTGCTGCAACTATAATTCCCCTCTATTCATCGGCAGAGAATGACTAGCATCATCACTTAAAATTCAAAAGTTTTTTCCCTCACATCGGCACTTGAATATTACATCGTGTTTCATTTCTTTGATCGGGGCGCCACCAAACTGCAAGTTAAAGTTTTTGCACGATCGGGCATGTTAGAAAACCGACATACAAAACGTGACGATGCTAAAGACAGAAAGTATTCGTCTTCCATCGGCAGACTTTTTCTTACTTTTTTCTTTCCACATCATCAGAGGGTGAGAAACATTTGCTGTCGACTGCATATCATTATCGTCAATGTTCTGGTCAGCCTCCACATCAATCCAATTGTATTCGTCTTCCTCCACTACGTTTACGTCTTTGGGGTTTCATTTTTTTTCTAAGTCAACTACTTTAGGATTAAGTTTCACTTCCATTGTGTAATCTACCGTTTTTATTACATTGCTTTTCTCACTTTCTCCATCTTTCGTTACATTGTTTTATCCGTTTTCTCCGTCTTTCTTCTCTGACAATCTCAATTTTTTAGTTTTTTGACAAACGCTTAGGGTGGTCCTACCATGATTTTGTTTATTATTCTTTCCTACTTGTCCCATATTTCGTACTCTTAGAATATCATCAGCGACAAAGAAAAAATGATGGAAAAATCACTATAGGTATGAGTTTTTTACAAAGATGCATGTATTTCAGGGTCTTTAAAAATTCTACTTAAATATATGTTTCATGTATCTGTCACATCACTAACTGACAGTTCTATGCTTTTAAGCAACAGCCCATAAAGCCAAAAATCAGAGACTTTATCATGAAAAGTCATAAAAGGTCGCAACCGTTTCTAAGCATCTTCGAGAAAATGTTTTATAATTTCATTATTATTTTTCTTTGTTAGAGCATTCATAAAAGCTAATAATTTAGTAGGGGAGGGGGGTGATTTTAAATAATGCGATTTCGAAAAATAGTACATAGAAAAAGTGTTTGACTTGATGAGTTCTACCACTAGCACTGGTTAAAATTAATGTACTTATTCCGGTTAATTGAAAATATTCAATAAATATTTACTTAAAACAATTTTTAATTATTGTTTTTCTTTAATGTTAAACATAAAATGAACTACTTTGTAAAATGTATAGCATAGTAAACTTAAGACTAAAATAGAATATCAAAAAGTAATTTGTGTTCAAATTAACTACACACTACAAAGAATTTTTTCAAAGAATATAAAACAATTATGAAAGTGTAAAAAGAACATAAAAGAGGTTCAGGAGAGACGATGCCGCTTCTTGAAAACAAAGAAACTATACATGAGTACAAGAGCACTTCGTACAATTACTGTAACGAGAATTTTAGTATTATTATTTTCGTTTGAATAAAAAAAAAATGTGCACACGCAAATTTCAAAACTTGATTATACAGTGATGTATAGAAAATTCATAATTATAAATGTAATTATTTAATGTTAGTTATTTAAACTGTTATAAAATCCGAAAATAAAAAAAGCAATTAACAGCTTCAATGTAGGAATCGATTAAGCGTTATTTTTTGTTTAACTGTCTTGTCAGAAGTTCAAAATTAATAGCTTTTAGTAAATTTCATAATTCATTCATCATTTCCATTGTTATGTTTTCCTTTATTATTTCGTGTTTTGTCCTGTAGAAACCACCGCAAAATCTATTGTTTTATTATGAAGCAAAAGTTACCTAAAATTTTACTTCTTTTAATTAACTTTCAAGTTAAATAAATTCATAAAGCACATATTATTTATTTTTCATTAACTACACGCAATAGAAAAATTAATTTTAAAAAAATCTGAAAACATACATTAATGCCCGAAAATGTAATTTATCATTTTTTTAATTCGACGGAATATTTTTGTATAATTTAATTGGGCCAGAAAAAAATAACGTGATATTGAGTATCTAAATACATTTAAAAGTAATTATTACTAAAATTAAACCTATTAAACATTTAATTAAAACAAAATTAAGCAATATGAGAATCTGACGTCTTGCAATTTTCTAGACGATGAGATTAAAATCAAATTAAAAATCTAGTACTTACTAATTACAATATTAAATAAACGTCAGTTCTCTTAAAAGTAACCAGCAAAATGTGCAACCCATTGAAACGTTCTTAACTTCTTAACATAAATAACACAAAACTTGAAGCACGGAAAATGTTGAAACTCAAATCATTTATTATGAAAATGTTTTTGTTTTACTCAAAGTAACGGAAACTGAAATTAATTGAGCGATGGTTTCATAAAGGAAATCATTATTTGATTGTATTATTTAAACGTGATTTGCGTAACACGCGGAATGATTGTAAATTTATAACTTTTCCAAACTTTAAATCTTGTGTTTTATTTCTTTTTTTTTAAAAAAAAACTTGTGTTTACTGCTGAAATCCGATTTTTCTCACAATCTTATTTATTTTTATGACAAACTAATGATGCTGGTACGATGAAGTTTTATTGTGAACCCGTAGAATTGCATTAGAACGAAAATTCTTTAGAACGAAACAGTTTTATTTTAGCTAATTCTTTTTTTATTTGTGTAGATCATTTTTCCTACTTTGTATATAAAAATTGTTGGAACACGCAATCTATTTTAAGTATGTACTGTAGAATTTCCATAATTCGTGGTGCTCGGGACCGTAGCTCCCTGAAATAATTGAAAATCATGAATTATCAATTTCGATAAAAGTAGAATAAATACACTTACGTAATTGTTATTGGATTAAAAATTTAATGCAAATAACAATAACTATTACCTTAGAATAACTTAAAAATAAAAACCTAGTGGTCAAGAATAACTGAAATTAAGCTCCACCATTTTTAAACATATAATTAAGCTTACATTTGAAGAGAAAATGCACAATGTAATTTGTAAATTTATTATGAGTGAGCTTATCATGAAATTGATATTCGTGCACCTTGTAAGTCCCAATGCGACCTAATATTAACAAAAGCTTTATGATGATCAATAATGATTGACAATATCTTTGTTGCGGACATGTGCGCTTGCGTTGTTATTGATAGACAAAGATTAACGACGATTTAAAATAATGCAGTTTATCATTTCAAAAAAATGTTTTACAGAAAAATCAGTATTTTTACATTAATAATATTTGTTAAATGTGCTGAGTAAAACTAAAAGTATGAATTACTTCTATCTAAAAGTAGAGACTAAATAATGGGCACTTCTTTATGCAATAAGTAAAGAACTTCTTAATTATTTTGTTTACATGAACCGTTAATACCGGTCTTTAGGAATGCGAATTTAGAAATACGAATTAAGGATTTTGCAAATTATGCCTTCTTTGATCTTCTAATATGTATTACAAATGCAAATTACCTAGTTGAAGTCGTTATTAGCTATTGTCAACTTAAAAAGTCAATTGGTGATCACTTTATAACCTGATTTTGTTTTAAAATTTTTGAGTATATTTTATTTTGAATATGGTAGAGGCTCATCATGATCTAATATTATAGTAAAGTCTGCATTTTTTGTTTTGTTATTTGGTCAAATTATAATTATATAATTCGGTTGACGACAGTCAAAGTTGTTATGAAAAAAACCATCTAACATTTGTTTAGGCAACCATTGACAAGTTTATTACAAACTTAATTTGTGAGAAGTGGAATTTTTAACCTCTTTATGTTTTACTGGAAAAGCTGAAATGTGAAAAATAATTTTCTTACATGTTATTAATGTTAATTTTATAACCACAAAGTCGCAAAACTTAGTGTTCGAATATGATGTGCCCTTTAGTAAGGAATATAGTCGACAGCACGCATTTGCAAAATAATGAACTTACACTTGAGCTTTCTCACTCCTGAAGAGCCCCAAAAGGACGAAACAGCTGTCGGGAGATTCTCGGTGTTTGTTTGGTATTGTACAACCTCTTGCGAACTTACAGCAACCGATTTTTGCTGACACTTAGTTGGCCGTGTGGACCGACTTATGTAACTGTTTTCACACATTAATTTTTTAGTTTTGCATCTTGATTTTGATAAACATTTGGTGTTTATTATATCTGGATTTTGATTAAGAAGGGAAAAATAAATGCCAGTATTGTTTAACTCTTTTAGGGGCCTGGGTACATAATTTGTACCGGATAATTTTAACGTTTCGAAGGGCGATGGTACAAGACATATACCACATAATCAAATTTATATAATTTGTAGTGCCGTAGTTTAAAACGTAAACCAGCTCTTTATATCATCACTGAAGCACACCGCTCGCCCTTCCAATAAGTCGCAACTAGTTTTGGCGGTTGTGGTGCGTCATTGTGCTTAGAATACGTTTGTGGAATACATGTGATTCAGAATTTTGTTACAAACCTGACGAAAATGTAAATACAACTTTATTTTTGTTTGAAACTACGGAAAATCTATTCCATTGGAGTGTACAGATTACGTTGTTCATACAAATTTTACTTATTTTTGTTTTATTTTGACATAAAGTGAATTAGTGTTGTGGTATTATTTTTGTACCAGTGCCCTTAAGGTAATTTTTGTTTTATAATTGTCAAAATGGAGTTTTTACCATTCAAACTAAAGGATATGACGTATAGTGAACTGATGGAAGAATTGGAGAATTTTAAACCTGAAGAAATACCTTCAGACGCCGAGTCTGTTGTAGATTAATCTGAGGACGAAGAAGATAATGTCAACAATATTAACAACAACGATGATAATATTTTACAATCGGAGAGTGAATCGGACCCAGAAGAAAACATACCTCTGCCAATTATCCAGGACAATCTAAGGAAAGCGTCAAATAAGCGCAAGTGGTCTAAAAATATAGTGCCCGAAGATTCAGGAAGTTATATTGAAGAATCTGGAGTAAACAAATGTGTAAAAAATATGGAGTCTCCTACACCAGGAAAACTGTTTCAACTTTTTATCACCGACGATCTTTTAGAACTCATAGTTTTTCAAACAAACCTGTATTGTCAGCAAACTTCTACAAAGCCTCAGGTTGCAACTCTGAGAAAAATCAAAGCTTTTTTGGCTATAAACGTACTACACCTACCACAAACGTTCACCCCCGATCACATCTACCAACCAACACCCTGTACCCCAAATCACATGAAAACATGTAATTTTTTTAGAGAAGAAAATTGTAACAACTGTAACCTACCAACCAACACCGTTCGCCTCCGATCACATCAACCAACCAACACCGTTTACAATAGTTTCTCATCATAATTACATAAACGTCTAGCGTCCAATTTTTGCGGATTCAATTGTTGCACGTGTCCAGTTGTTGCGCGTCCAATTGACAGCGTCGAACTGCCGCGCATCCAATTGTTCGCGTCCAATTGACGCGTTACCACTATTCAAATGTTACGCTACTAAAGTTACGGGAATAAATAAAAATGATCAACAATTCTAGAGCAATCGAAATTTTTGTATTCTTGAAAGTTCAAAAATATTTCAAAGTTGTCAGTTGTCGTGTAATACGAGTTAACATAATTTATAACGTGTAATTGTGTGTTATTATGGAAATTATAATTGCTGTCCATGTTCAAATAAATTGTTAATAGTGTAATAGTATCATTGCGAACACGCACAAACCATTAAATTTAGAAAGTACATCTAGTATAAAGCGGTAGACAAATAGCCATTAATTGTTGCTAGTCGCTCCATCTTTCAACTCTAATCTAGTTAAATTAAACTTGTCTTTAATTTAAATGTAATTTTGAGAAAATTTGATATCCTTGTCAGTTGCGTATGTACATTTCATAGCTACCAAACAAGAGAATATAAAGAAGTTTAATCTAAAAAAGTTGTTTGAATGTTTTATTTCGTGACAATGTCATTTATTGATCTTTAAGTCAGATTTTGAATACCGAATTGGACTATTTTTGAGTGAATTTAGTGAATTTTAAGATAGTTGAAAGTACTCTTTCTGCAAGTGTGGATTTTTATTTGGTACAGGACGTTTTTTAAAAATCTCATCACCTTTTTGGGAGCTTTAAGAGCGTTGAACGTTTCTTTGGATAGATTATTTTTATCTCTCTTTGCCTGTTGCTCAGAGGTGAAACCACGGATAAAGATAAAGTTTTCCATGTTCCTGTTGTAATCAATTTATTGCTAAAGAAGGGGTACATTGTGATAGATGCTTGAATTAGTTTCACTACAAATGCATTCAGGTAGACGATATCACATTGGCGTTTCATGGCTACGGTGTGACGAGCAGTGGTTTTGTAGTGAGTGCATTTCTACATTAGGAATAAATATAGACTATCTATTTACTTTGTTTGTTGCCACACAGGAAAGCTGAATATAAGGAATTCCTAAAAGTGCAAATTCAGAAACTAAAGGCGGGTTTAGACTGCGCGAAATTGTTGCGCGCAACAGTTTCGCGAAAATGTCTCGCTTCGTGTATACCTCGTACTCACGCCGAAACTTGTTTCGCGAATATGTTTCGTCGTGAGCCACTCGTCAGTCGGTATTTTATCGCGCATCAGAGAGCCTCGCTTTGCGTGTTTCTTGTGGTGTAAACGTTCTACTGTTTCGCGCCAAAAATGAATCAGGACGAAAGCATCCGTCTTATTGAACTGTATGCAAAGTACCGATTTTTATGGGATGCCAAAGATAAGGTTCACCATAACCGCATGAAGAGAGGATGCTTGGAAGGAAATGAGTGCTAAAATGCAGTATTCTGTTCCTATCTTAAAGGCGAAAATGAAAACATTGATGAGCTCCTATAGGAGTGAAAGGTCCAGGAGAAAAAAGCAGAGTCACTGGTTCCGGTATGTAAATTTTTATTATTTTATGCTTTGGATTAATATTGACTTGTTTGTTTGTTTGACTTTTTGTAATTGTGTCAGTGCATGCATACTAGTACCATAAAGCGAGATAACCTCTTAAATTAAAACACTAAAATAAGGTTACTATTTATTATTATTACTATTATTGTTACAGGTAGTGATGATGTATATGACTCTAAATGGTTTGCTTTTAAATACTTTGATTTTTTGGCTGATAAAGACATCCCAAAGACAACTGTGAATACTGCTAGTGAGGTAAGTGGATTCTTAATATTGGTCCTGCCACGGCAACGGTTGATTTAAAATAAAATGATTAGCTAAGTGTAAGCGAACGTCTTTGAGCTGTGCGGATGTTCTTCGCGGAATATTGCGGATGGGTAAGAACGATGTCATAGGTGCGTCATTGCGCCATCTACCATTTATAATCTCGCCATTGTTGTCAGTATCGAAACTTCCAGGAGGTGTGTACGTTCCATGAGAAGTACTTTTTCGTAGAAAGTTATGTAAATAAATGGTTGCTAAAGTAACTTTTGTTGCTATTTCTGGTTGCACAAGTAGATGCTTTCTCAATACACGAAATACTGAACTCATTATCCCAAAGGCATTCTCCACGACCCGACGTGCTCTGGAATGACGGTAATTGAATACACGTTCCGGTGAACGTATCACGGGATTACCCTCAAATGGTTTCATCGTGTACTCACTCAAAGCAAACGCTTTGTCACCTAATACGTAAAATGGTACTTGCATAGAATATGGAACTTGTAAGACTTCTGGGCAAGGAAGCTTCAATTCGCGTCTCTCAATTGATTGTACAATGTCGTATTTTTGAATACACCTCCGTCCGATATCCGCCCTTGACATCCTACATCAGCATAGATAAAATTGTAGTCTGCGTCGACAATTGCAAACAGCACAATACTAAAAATTTTTATAGTTGTAGTATTCAGTTCCTGAGTTGCTGGGTGCTTGTAAAACAACGTGTTTTCCATCCATAGCCCCGATGACGTGAGGAAATTGCCACTTTCTTTCAAATTCGGAAGAGATCTGAAGCCACTCTTCTGTAGTAGATGGTACCTGGAACCATAACAAAATAAATTCATAAAATTCAAAATAAAGGCGAAAACATATTTATGCCAAACATATTCACAAACGCAACCAAAAAAAACATGAAACCGTAAAGAGTTACTTAATTGTGTTTTGTTTTGTTTTAGGAACACTCCGAAATAGAAGTTCCTGTAACGCCAACTTCGCCTACGGTCACCCCCGCAGTTAATACATCTGCAACTACAACTACTACATCTGCAACTTCTACATCGGCAGCTACTACATCTTCGACCACACATCAGCAGATGTTACAAGAGACTACCTTTCCTACTCCAAATAGTAGCAGGAGACAGAAAACTGGCATCAAACGTAAGGCAGCTGAGCAAGAATCCGACTCAATGATGCGTGAAGCTATGCAGATCTTAAAGTCATCGGTTAATTCATCTAATGATGCATATGTCACCTATGCTTTGAATTTGGCGAATGAACTACGCAAATACGACCAGAAGACGCTGGCATATGTCAAACGAGCCCTCGCTAATGTTTTATTTGAAGCGGATATGGGAATGTATTCTGCTTCATCATATGGCAATACTTTACAAATACACATACCGCACAGTTCGCCTTCTGCATCGTCAAATAGTTCACATTATAGGAGCCAAACATCGACTTTCTCACCAAACGCTCCCCACACACCATTATGTACCGCAGAAAATATCACTCCGGAAGTCGATATAGAATCTGTTTTTAGAAATGTAAACAATTTTCGTTTCAATGAATAATAACAAACAAATCATAAATTTTATAAAGAAAAATGAATTACTTTTTTACCTTTACATATTCCTTAAGTGTCTGAACTAACGCATCGCAAACTTCTGGAATAATTGTTGATATTGTGCTTTTCGATATTCTGAAAAGGTATTGTAGGCTGCTGTAGGAATCTCCCGTAGCAAGAAATCGCAAGCAAACTGCCAATCTCTCTTTTACAGATATCGCCTCTCTCATGTTGGTATCCATTTTTCTTATTTCAGGATCAACTCGTGATAAGAGCTGTTCAAAATCTTCTGTTGTCATCCTAGTAAAGTTTCAAAATGTATCTTCACAAGGTTCCGCTGTCATATCCCTCAGGAGTCTGTTTCCATATTGAAATCTCCGACGAAAAATTTCTTTCGACCACCATCGGCGTGTTCTTTTATTTCTTTTGTTTTCTTTCTCAATACAATTATCATCATAATTGCAAATGCTGCACTCGGAGTAACGTAACAACCGGCATGCTTGTCTCGCACAAACTGGCGGCTCACCTTATTTTCGCATGTCAATCCGAAACGTTTCGCCCTGTGTAAACAGTTACACCGAGACAGCGACTCGCGAGACATTTTCGCGAAACTGTTGCGCGCAACAATTTCGCGCAGTCTAAACCCGCCTTAACGACTGTGATGCATTCCGCGTACATATTACTATCCTAAAGAAAATGTGAAAATATTTAAATAAATCCGAAAAGGAGCAAAAGTGTGGCTGTCCAAAAACTGTCTTCAATTATCAAGGATTATGTTCTATACTCAGTATACTATTGGCGCGGATTAATAAACCTGTCAGAATTATCGAATCTCCCGTATTGCAGTGGCGTAGGTACCTGATACGTTTGGAAAATCATATTTTTAGTAGGTAAATATATTATAATAGTAAAATCTACCTTGATATGAATTATTGTGTGGTTTTTTTATTGTTTCAATCCTTACTTTGTGGAATCTACAAATTTTACTTCTTACGTATTATATACCATTATTTTTGTATCTTGGTATAATACCCACATCTACGGCTATGATTCTCGTTTCGTCAGTACCTGAGCTGATGGCAACGTGTTTATACAGATTAAACTATTGTTCTCAGACCCTAGATAGGTCGATATGCTGCAAGAGCGGCACAATGATCGTATTTTGGTTAGAATTTATTGGCTTTACTTAACCGTAGAAGTACCGCTTTCACAAGAAAATAAAGAATTATTTCAAGCAATTATGATTTATTACTCCGCGCCAATAGTATACAGACTTTAGCAATGACTAGGTTTCTTGGCATAATTTGTTGTTGTTTGATTATACAGCTTTTCGAGTTTCAGTGAAAAACAAAAAATGTTTGACATCAAAAATTAAGGCCAATGTATACCTACTTTTAACCCATACTGAACGCCTCCCAAACATGAAAAAACTAAATGTACTAACAGCCTATTCCCAACAGTGGAGATGAAAGTTTTAGATAGTGATATACAAGAGGCAATCAGATTGCATTTTTAAATTTCGCTAAAATATGAAGCCCTCGGATTGAGAATTATAGGACTCTACTCTATTTTTCCCCGCACGCCCACAGATGTCTGTACTAGTGCTTCATATTAGTAATTCATTTAATAATGCGCTATTATTTGTGTCGTGGTTGTCTTTGTTTACCGTTTGTGGTGTAATTACATATTTATTTGTAGTTTTCTTCACAACATAAACGCTTTCCTTTTTAGACGCATTCTTAAACGCAATTTTCGATGCAGTTCTCGCTGTAGTGCTTCACGTAATGCGTCACAAAATTCTTCAACCTGATCTTTAAGGGTATTTGGTATCGAGTGGAGACAATTGAATTCTGCTACGCGGCTCTAGTGTATGCATCACTGTATTTTAAGAATGCTCCGCCCACCAATACATTTGTCATACCCCTACTGCAATGATTTTACCTGCTTTGGAAATTCCGACTATTGTATACTTCTCGAGAGAGGATTACAATAACTCAGCATTCACTTTATATTTTTCAAATATTGTGAGAGTTTTCTGAATAATTTGATGACATAATGTTTTTACAAGTACAATACCGTATTCACATCTTTGGATAAAATTAGCATAAATACTATTGGAATGAAACTAAAATACAAATAAATTAATGAAATGACTTACTAAAAAGCAAAAATTATTTTCTGTTTGTCATTTAGGAGATAAGATCAAAGCAATGTATCCAAAGTGGCTCCTAAACTCGTTCAGCACTTTATTTTAAAGTCAAAAAAATTTAGCTGGATTTTTCAGTGATAATTTTAAACTATTTTTTATTACATAATTTTGCAGCTATAAAGTGTGGGTTTTTTAAAAAATATTTTTTTTAAATTTATTAATATTAATTACTTTTTTAATAGTTTTACTATTACTATTAAAATAATTCCAATGATTCCAATTTAGGTACCATTTTTTCTTTCCACAGTTCCTCATTCCTATACTCGTAGATACCTTCCACATGGAAATCGTATTGTCAAAAATATGTTGACGGTTTATTTTGAATAAGTAATTTACAATAGTATTTTATGTTACAAGGACAAAAAATAAAATATTTTAGACAATTTGCTATTATTGCAAAAAGTCCCAAATACTTTTTCGTCTATGTACCATACATTATTTTTTATTCGATTGTATAAAATTAAAAAAAAAATCCAAGAATAATATTAGATCACACTTCGAATGAATTAAGTTGTCATTAAAATTTCATAGTTATTGAGATGCCATGAAAATTTAATTGTTTTATTAACGTGTCGTTTAATCGTGATGATGATTTACTGATGTGTAGCCCTCCACATGTGCGCAAAATCGCCGATGAGGTTTGATTAAAATTAGTGTCACAAATTAGTTAACGTTTCAAATCTAATTTTTATTATTTCAATAATTGTTTGTTGGTGGAAAAGTATTTGTTCCACGACCACTATGAAAACTTTACGTTTCATAGTCATAAAGCACTAGAGAAAATTTGTCATATCTAAATATCTGCAGAAAATCATTTCGTTACTAGTAACGGTATAAAAGGATGATTGTGTGTCCCAAGAAATCTGAAGCATTTGGTTTAACATGGGGAATTTGAAAAGTCCGATTTATATGTCCCCAAAGTGTTTTTAGGATATTTCCAGTATCAGAACACATTACAATGTGTACCAGAAATCGTTTTTGTAAAAATTTTAAACTGTAACAAAACATATCGAAAATATTTTAAAATGTATCGCGTGGTAAAAAGCTTTATTTAAATGAACAAGTAAGAGATGCGTCGTTCATGTTCGGCTTGGTCCAGCTGTCTAAACGCTTTACCACTGAATTACAAGAATTACTAGTGTTCAATCATCATCTTATTTGAATCAATCTTTTATAATAAATAAATATTTACAGTGATCCAGAAAAGAACCGATTGGGATAGTGTCTTTAAATGAATGTTCGAAATGCTGTCCGTTTTGTACTAGACAGTGGCATAGCATTATTGTAAAACTGCATACAAACGTTTGCTTGTAATTGTTTTGTAGGTAGATACAAAAAATTAAAAATTACGTTTACGTGATTAATAAAGCATTTGAACAATAAAACAAAACGTAAGGCGGCTGCTACAAGCGTCAAAAAACTATGGTACATCAGAATACATTTTGTACTTTGTGTCAAGATTTTCTTGTTCGTTTTTTAAATAATTGTTTGAGTTTTGCGATTAGTTTGCTATACATTTGTATAAATAATAGAGAATTTAACATTGGAGCAACGAATATTTGTTATTCGTTTGCATTTTAGTGGAAGTAGTAGAAATGCTTGAAGAAGTACCGAGTTACTCGACGTTTCAAAGAATTATAGATAAGTCTGTAACAACTGGGTCTGTTAGAATACGTAGTAATGATATTCCCAAACCCCCGCGGGAGTTGGAATTTAGAAACACCGAAGTTGTCCTACCTGCAGTTTCTGTTACAAATAAAACATCAGTGCGTACTATTCATGTAGAGACAGGGATTTCGAAATCAATGGTACAACGCATTCTTCAAAAACAAGGATACAACCCCTACAAACTTTGAAGATGGCAGGAGTTGCGAGCTGGCGATGATAACTCTAGAGTAGAGTTTTCCGAAGTAATGCAGGAGACCTGCAACAACAACAGGGATTTCTTGAGAAACGTTGTTTTTACTGATGAGAGCACATTTACTTTGTACAATAAACCTAACAGTCAAAACTGCAGAATCTGGGCGCGTGAGAACCCTAACATGGCGGTGGTGGTGCGAACCCAGTATCATTTAAAGGTGAATGTGTGGGCTGGATTGTTCCGCGACAGAATTCTTGGTCCTTTTTTTATCAAAGGCAATCTTAACGGAATGTCCTACTTAGAATTGCTCCAGAACAGAGTAGTAGTACCAGCATTACGAGAAACAGTGGAAGATCAGCCACAAGAAGTTTGGTTTCAACAGGATGGCTGTCCAGCACACAACTCGGTGATAGTTCGACAATATTTAGCAAATACCTTCCATAGTGTTATTGGTTTACGGGGACAAATTCAGTATCCGCCACGATCTCCTAATCTAGCACCTTGTGATTTTTTCCTGTGGGGTCATCTTAAAAACAGGATTTATCAAAACCGACCCAATTCGTTAGACGATTTAAAGATCGCAATCCGCGCAGAATGTCAGCAAATCAATGCTCGACAGTTATCAAATGTGCGTCGGGAGTTTTATAATAGGCTGGGTTACTGTTTGGTACAAAATGGAAGCATTTTTGAACATTTGCTTTAAGCAAACCATTATAATCGGTTTTTTTCAGAACCACCATGAATATTTAGTTAAAGTATTTATTTAAACACGACGATGATTGTGCACTAGTCGCTGTTGTTAGTATGTCAACAACAAAATTAATATATTGTTACAATTAAAACGTACCTAAATCATTTTAATTTTGTTAGTTAGACCCAGTTGTACAACTGACCCTTAGTTATCATTCCATTGCGTGTCCGTTTACACCAATATCGCTTAAACTAGGCCGTATGCATCAACACAGCTTAAATTTAAGCAATGCTTGAAAACTTAAACACAGTTGTTAAAACCACAGCAATGATTGTTTTTATGTCTCGCTTAAGTTTAAGCTGTGTGGGTGCAAACGGCACTAAATGTTTAATAATGAATCATATTCTACTAAGGACCAGTTGCACCAACGCGATTAAACTTAAACAATGTTTAAAATCTATTGTTGCTATGGTTTTAACATTTGTATCTAAAGTTTTTAAACATTGCTTAAGTTTCAATTGTATTTCTGCAACCGGTTATGAATCTATTGCCAGTTCAATTAAAAAAATTTACATTAATATCTTGTTATTGACCTAAATTAAATGGTGATCATTTAAAATAATAACCCAATTTAAAAAAAAGGAATTGGATTGGGGATTTGAACCTTCGTTAGAACCTCAACTCAACTCAACTCAATTTTATTATTACAAAATTCATGAATAATACATTCTTCAATTATAACATAAATGCAATTATAATTAATCAACGTTTATAAAATGATGAAATAAGTTGTAGGTCAGTTTGATTGTGCATGTCTGCAATTCTAGTGTATCTGTCTTTGTTAAGTATTAGTCTTAGACATTTATTTTGAAATACTTGCATTTTTTAAAGTTTGTCATCGAGGTACTACACCATACTGGAAAGGCGTAGATTAATACTGGTCTTAGGATTGTTTTATACAAAAGCAATTTATTTGTCATATTCAAAACATTTTTGTGACATTAACGAATAAATCTGTTTCAAACTGCCATAAGCTTTGTTTGTAGCAGTTTTAACGTGCTTCTGAAATGTTAGTTTTGAATCTAGAACAACGCCTAAATATGTGACATAATTTTTTATTTTTATTTCTTCATTATTTATTTTAAGAGGCGTAAATATTTTGTTATTTGTAAATTTTTTAGAAAAAATTATTGCTTCAGATTTATCGGCATTTAATTTAATTTTCCAAAGTTCATAGTATTTCTTCAAGATATTTAAGTGTATTTTAACTTGTTTTGCTGCTACAATCGCACTAAACGAATGTGCATATACGGCTGTGTCATTAGCTAATAATGTTTTTGGAAATGTGGGTAACTCATTCATAAGAAGATTAAAAAGCTGAGGACCTAGTACTGAACCTTGAGGTACACCTGCCCGAATTTCCATTGAGAATAATTTACTGTTACATAAAAGTAGCGATCGGTTATATAAGAGTTTATAAGTTTAATAATATTGAAAGGAAATTTTTGTTTAATTAATTTATAAAGTAGTCCATCAATCCAAACCGTATCAAAAGCTTTTTGAATGTCTAAAAGCGCCATTACTGTTATCTTTTGTTTGTTATAGTTTATTTTTACATCATTCACAATTCTCGTAACTTGTTGTACCGTATTATGTTTTCTCTAAAACCAAATTGAAAGTCGCGAATAATTTTATTACGTCGAATATGTTTTTGCATTATTTGAAGAATTATTTTTTCTGTTACTTTACTAATAGTATTAACTAAGCTGATCGGTCTATAACTGATTGCCATTGATTTATCTTTACATGGTTTCAATATTGGAATTACATTAGCAACTTTCCAAGATTTCGGAAAGTATGAATGTTTTATAATCCCATTAATTATATAATTTAATTGAACTAAAGCTTTTCTTGATAAATTTTTAAGTATGATGTTTTGTATGTCATCTGGTCTCGGTGCTTTTAAATTTCCAAAAGTTTTAATTATTTCATAGATTTGTTTAGGGGATGTGATATGTTTATGCCAATTAGTGTCGATATTGTTGGGTACAGTGTCAAAAAATTCTTTTACTGTTCGTATAATTTCGTTTTGTTCAGCTGAAAGATTATCTAATCCTATATCGTAAACTGAATGATATTGTTCTGCCATTAAATTAGATTTGTCTTTGTCAGTAGTAGCTGTAATACCATTTTTTGATAGTGATGGTATTGATTCAAATTTCTTTTTAAGTCGTTTGGTCATTTTCCATAAAGAATTGTCGTTTGGATTTAGAGATTTTAATTTTTATTCCATTTACTGTTCTTAAAGTTGTTAATTTCTATTCTAATTAGTCGAGCAAGTTCGTTCATTCTTTGTCTGTGTTCATCTAGTCGAGTGTGTTGCCAAAGCGTGCGTGTCCGATTTCTATCTTTGTTGTCTGTATGTTTTTAGCAAAAGTTTCTACATGATAATCTAAAGAGTTTAAGTCCGGTATTTGTCTCAGTAATGTAATATTTTCATCTAATTTTCTTCTAAAATTTTTCCAATTAACATTAGAGTAATCGTAAATAAATTTAGAGCAATCTTCTATCACTTGACCTTCTAATGAAAAAAGAATTGGGCAATGATCTGAACTTAATTCATGTACGGCATTAATGTCTGACAATGTAGTAACATTTTTATTTAAAATTAAATCTATTGTCGTAGCTGTAGCATTATTTGACGGATGATGAGTGCTTTGATTTGGGAATGTAATTATGACATTTGAATTTGACATATTTCGAAATAAAGTATTGCCATTCTGATTATTTCTATGACAATTCCAAGAATTATGTCTAGCATTAAAATCGCCAATAACTAATACTTTATTACCGGTATTTTCTAAAAGAGTCAAGTCTCGATCAGTGAAATGATTTGCTGGTTTGTTATAAATTCCAATAATACAAGTCCCGTCTGTCAGTCTGAGTCCAATATTTTCAATACTACAATTTTGATTACTAGAGATTTTGACAAAAGGTATTCCATTCTTGACAAGAATGAGTACACCTCCCATCTTTGTCCACCCCTATCGATTCGTAAAACGTCGTAGTTTCTAAATTTAATTTTGTCATTTTCGTTTAAATGAGTTTCCGAAATTATGGATATGTGTAAGTTCATTCTTGTCAAAATTCAATTACCTCACCTTGTTTAGGAAGGATTCCATTAGCGTTCCAACTACCTATATTTAACTTAGCCATCAAGTTCTTTTTCTTTCTATACCTGACTTGGCGCTTTGCAATTTAACGTTTAAAATTTTTACTAATGAAATCATTTTTTTAATGTCAATTAAATTGTTAAGGTTTTTAATTTCATTTGCTAAATCATTAAAATCGTTATTTACTGAAAAAGAATTTGTAAAATTTTCGGTTTTTTGATTATTTACCTGAAGATATTTGTTAGTAGTTTGCCAAGCTGGATTTTTTGGTGGGGGTGCAGGCTTAAGCATAGGGTAATTTTGTTGGTTGATTGCGGGAACGGGTTTACTATTCTTTTTACTTTCCAAATATTGCACTCTGTTCTGATATGCTACACATATGGTTGCATTGGCGGGATAATCACCATCACAGTTTGCGCATTTTGCTGGTATTGATTTCTCCTTCCTACACTTATTTGTCGAATAATATTCTGCACACTTTAAACATTTAGGGTTTACTCTACAGTGACTTGTGGAATGTCCCCATTCTTGACAGCGGTGGCACTGGGTTATTCTTTTATTATTTTATAATTTTCCCATGAAACCTTTGTATTACAAATATATTTAAAATTTTGATTTAGTAAGTTTGTGACGGTAATATTTTGCATGCTCCGTTTACGCGGGTTTTCGTTGTGTCGACTTACGATAGACGGCGCCCCACTCATTGCTCCCTCTATTGCGTGTGTGTTAGCGCGCAGCCGATTTCAGATCACTTTCTTCCGGTAACTGTTGGTGGTCGAACTGGCCTGATATTTGCTGTTATGGCTGTCATCATGGGGTAATTATTCCTGAAATTTCATTACCATCGGTGCTAACCGACATTTTCTTCTAGCCGTTGATGGTATAACAGACCTCGGGGAAGCACTTCAGACGGATATTTTTGTCCGATATTCACGTTCAGTCACCGTAAGTTTTCTTCACCACGAGTAGGAGCTTATCGTAACACATGTTCGTTCTTCTTCTTCTTTGTAGACGACTTTGGGGGCCTCGGACTACCCTTTCGTCTTACTCTCCGTCTTTATGTCTACGTACAACGTCTCATAAATAATCCTGGTGATGCTGTAACATTCACGTCTGGTGGAGAGCAACGTGCCGCGTCTTATCGCACCCGCCGTTGTGAAGCGGGCCGGTTCAAAATACACCCGTTCGCCTACCTGTCGGGAACCTCTCGTCAGCGACGCTACACGAGCTATTAATATAACCAGGTATTTGTGCACGTTTTGAGTAATCAACAGAAAAATAACCTAACTTGAATTTAGTCGCAAATTTTACTTGTACTCGAAATAAGTTACACGCCTAACGCGGAGCGCTTACGTTATTAATTTTATAATCTTTGCTGTTATTGTTTTGTGTGTAAAATAAATATTCTGTCTTTGGTCACGTAGCTGTTTAATGTTTACTTTAGAGATTGCACACGGAGTAGAGTTTCTGTCGTGCTCTCCTTACGACTACCGTTAATTCGACAGTGGCGCCCAAATGCGATTCCCTTCGGGATTCGTATTAAACATAAAAAAGAATATAAGTTAAGTAGACGCCGTTCCACCACTAACTGTCTTTTTTTTCTCTGACCCGCGACGCTGTCCGACGATCACCCTAGCTGTGGTATATCTATGTTAGCGGGGAGGCGGATGGTATTAACTTTATTATTATTATTTTTTTTTGTTTTCCACCTGTTTATCTAAACTAAAATTTACAAGTGCGTTGTACTACATTTGTTGTGTGTTTTTTCCTTTTTTTTTTTAACGTAATAAGTTCAATTTGACAGCTTTTTCTATGGAAACCAAAAATAACGGAGCAAAATTAGTTTTCATCCGATTTAAATAATGCTTTTAATCACGCGATACATTCTATACAATATTTTTAATATGTTTTGTTGAATTTCATAAATTTTTACAAAAAACGTTTTCTGGTACACATTGTAATGTGTTCTGATACTGGAAATATCCTAAAAACACTTTGGGGACGAATAAATCGGACATTTTAAATTTCCCATGTTAAACCCAATGCTTCAGATTTCCTGGGACACACGGTATACTCCAATTGATTGCTGATTGGTTGCTCGTTTGATTTGAAACATTTATTTATCTAACCTGAAAAGTTGATAAAACGACGTCTACACTTCAAATAAAAAAGTAAACTTGATAATTCTTATTCATTAGTGAGATTAAAAAGTTTTTGATAGTCATGAAACCAGCTATATATATTTTAATTGCCAAACTGACAGTTAAATCTTAAATTAAATTTTGATAAAACTTAGATACTACATACTGGTCGTGGAAAAGTATAGTGTATTACTTGAAAATAAAATCATATTTCATTGCTCCTGATTATCAGCTCTCAGGCTACCACTCTCGCGCAGCTAACACACTCTCATGTAAACTGTGATTTTCTCCTCATGTAACACAATATTCTATTTTGGTCTAGGACAAAAAATGCGTTGCCCTAGCTACCGCAATGTTTGATGAAAAGATCAAGTTTTCGTCCGAAGATTCAAACCAAGAAAGAGTTGTTTATGATACAATCGAATAAAAAAATATTTTTAATAGCCCTTTGTTTAAATGCAATAACTAAAACACCAGATTAATTATTTAGATCCTAGAGTAATAAAAAAAAATTATGGAACTATTATCTTTATCACAGACTGGTTAAGTAAACCAAATTGTAGTTTCTATTATTAGAAACATATACGTCCTAAAATATAGTTATGAAAAAAACTTACCAACCAGAGGTATGTTTTCTATTTATCGTGGTGATTAAGAAGAACGGGCGGTATGTGTTCAAATAAACAATAAGAAAAAGATGTGGCCAATATGGGGTGAAGATTTTATTTCAAAAAATAATTTAATCAGTCTCAGCGTCCTTATTTTCTGACCATTTTTTTTTCAAAATCAGTTTTTAGGATAACTTGTTCTTATGGTTACGTCGTGTTAATTGAGAATTTTTAATTTTTGTTTTCAAACTTACAAAAAAATTAACTGCAAATTTCAGAAAACTCAAAAACGCATTTAACAAAAGTTTAGTTACAATTTCATTCATTAAAAATACGGATTAGAGGTTGTAGAGATACATGAGTTCTTGGATCTTGCAAAATCTAATATTTTTATGTTGCCTCGTTTTAGCGGTGGGGCTGATTTAAATATTGCAAATATTGACTTGTATTGCTCTATAACTTTTTTATTTGACTTGTACCATTTTTTTTCGATATCTATTAGTGAGAACTTTCAAAATCTGTATTAAAATTTGTCCAAATCAAATAAAAACTATCTACATAAAAACGTACCAAATACCCTTTAGCGCAATTCTTAGCTATACGAGTATCTTGAACGCAATTCTATAACACGTAAGGGTTCGATGAATTTTTAAGCGGAAAGTATACTCAGTACGCAGTACTATCGCTGGAAGCTAATGTAACTTCCGCAAAACCAGGTATTTTAACTATTTAGTATTTAATTCGTGACCGACTCTTATCGCTATTCGCCAACGGTACCTATAATTTGCGCTTGTGTAACGTTTATGTACAAATTAGCTGTGATATTTATTAATGTACAGTCTGTGTTATTCAGTACGAAAATTGCATTCCCTTTCTTTGTGCAAATATAATTACCATATTAAAAGTAAAAGTGACTATATTTAATTTTGCCTGTCGGTTTCTTGTTTTTACCTTCAGGCATGGATCAGGTCATTAACAATGTTAATTCGCCCTGTACTAATTAATTAAATAAGTGGCGCTCATTATTATTATTTATTTATTTAGACCCAATTGTTACATTCAAGTCAATTTCGAATAGCATACATTTTCCTTCGACGAAGGTAGTTAGCCGGCTGATTACAAAATTAATCACTTGTAATTTGATCTTTTTTAACAATTTTTGTTATCTAAATCAGCAATTAAATCTATTCATACATTATTACTGTAACATCTTCTAATGATGTACTGGCTACTTAAGGTAAGAGGACTTTTAGATTATTGTTAGAGAAACATCCAGCTATTTCTAGAAATTTAATATATATGCAGTATTCAAGTCACGAAGAAGGAAATATTGACCGGTATTTACAGTTTTTATGATAGATCCGTTAAAGGAATATTATGGATTGATACCTCAGCATCTAAAAGACTTGACTCAAACAGTTAACGGAGAGTGTAAGTCACACTCCGCAATCCTTCATAGACATTACCAAGAAAAGCTCAAAAGTCATCTTAAACATTCACTACAAAAAATGCATTTAACAGTGTTTTTGACTGCTGTTAAAGACAAGATTCCCCGACTTTATAGCTTTTTATGGCAATACTATTCTGCTTCTACGGATCTTTATTTTGGCGAGTAAGTAATTAAATCTTAAGTGGTATGCTTGCTGGCACACTGCGCAATTCTTTATAAATATTATTAAGAAAAACGCAAAAGTTTTCTTAAAGAACGACTACAAGAATGCATTTAACAATGTCAAAAGAGATTTTTTACTGCTGTTAAAGACAAGATTCCCCGACGTTATAGCTTTTTATGGCAATGCTATTCTGCTCCTACGGATCTCTATTTTAAATATTAAGTAGCGTGTTAGTAAGGAGACCCATTAGGGTCTTTAACATTCAGTCTATAACTCCAACCAATTCTGGAAATATTAGAGTCGAAGTTGAAAACGTTTTATTTGAATAACGGGACAACTTGTAGAAAATTTAAACAAGTTTTGTTAGATTTTGAGAATCAATGGAGGTGAATTATCATTTTGCTCAGATATTGTGCCAACAGTAATACAGAAAGTGACTTCAAAGGAGACCATAACTTATTGAGAGCCCCACTAAGGAACGAAGCTAGTAGGAAAGTTTTGTAAGATAAATCTGATGAGACGGAGCTATTTTTGACCAGGTAGACACATTTGAGGTCACAAGTAAGATATTTTTACTTAAAAACTATTTAGCAATCCCAAAATTAATGTACTTTACTACGTACCCAACATGGTGTTATCAAGGGGTTATTAATAGACTGGACACAATGCGAATAATAACTTTGATCCGGATAAATAGAACTCAGCTTCTCTTTCTATTGCTCACGGTAGAATTAGAATTAGAAAAATTTTGGAGTTAACTCTACAATCCTTTTTAGTTTCAGTGAATAGCACTTTTAGTCGTTCCTTATGTACTCCCAAACTAAGGATTTGATTCTTTGGAGTTGTGAAATAGCTACGAATATGAAGTTCCTTTAATTCCTTTTGTACTTGAACAAGGGTAAAGCTTGTTTTAATGCTGTACATCAGAAGGACTCGGAACACTCTCCCATCCAAGTATATAAGAAGATTATTAGATGATGACACTATTCGAATTTGTATTGGTTTACACTTAGAATGTGATTTATGTGTGACCTAGAAATGTGGATAAAGATGGTCTTCATAGGTTATTTTGTAGGAAAGGAAGAGGAAAATGATTACGTCATAATTCTTTAAATGAAATTTTAGACGAGGTATTAAGTGCGACTAAGATCCCTTCAAGATTAAAGCTTACTGGAATTTGCATTAACCTGATGGAGTTACAATTGTCCCCTGGTGTCAAGGTAGAAGTTTAGCTTGGGACGTGACATGTGAGGATACGATGGCCGCATCTTATATTGACACGGCAGCTAAAGGGTCAGGTCTTCTGGCCAAGCAGGCAGCCCAGGAGTAGTTAAATAAATATGTGAAACTCACTCAAAACCATCTTCTTACCGTTCAGTATTAGTCAATGGGAACATTATGTGAAACTGCCGGAGGGTTCGTTGATGATTTGGGAAGAAGATTGTTTCGTACCAAATTTGTTATAATTTTAATGTAGCAATTAATTTTAAAATTGTTGTTGTCGTAACAAATTATTAAGTATTGTTTTTTAAATTTTGTAATTTTTAAAAAAGGCATAACAGATTTATTTATTTAAATGTTTTAAAGTTTAAAAATAAGTTTTGTAACAAATGATGTTATAAAGTACTTTTTTCTAATTTTGACATGTAAAGTGACATTTTTCATAATTAAAGTAGGTGTTGAAACTATCTACTTTTCGTAACTAGTTATTTTCTTAGTTTTTATGTCACGAGTTTGCAAAAAAAACCCTATACAAACCAGATTTATAAGAGGAAAGAAGTTGGTATTTCTCAAACCATGTTTACTGTTTGAGGTTATATGGATAACATCCGTTTAGCTTTTTTAAGTTTAAATCTGTTTAGTTTAGAACGAATTTGTTGCCGTTTCTGAGTAACATTAGGTATTCTTGTGCTTTTCTTATTATTAGTGGTGATCTGAACTCTTCCGCTCAACTAACCTTAAGTCGATAGCAACAAAAACAAATTGAAAACATAACAACATACAATGAGAATGTATTAATATGATATTGAATTAAGCAATTTTATTATGTACTACATATACATGTACGTTCAATTTAACGTTTACTTTGTTTTTGTCAAAGTTAGAAAAAATCTTGTATGTAACACGTAACGAAACATGATTTTCATTTTCAATCATGCGTTTCGTCACTGATTATATAAATAGCTATTATTATATCAATCCAGAAAATACCAGTTTTTTCTTTGGTTTTGTTAAATTGTTTAACTGAATTTGTTTGGTGTCAGTTCTGAGTTTGCATTGCGCTACTAACTCTGGTTTTGGATTTATAATGTGATAACTCGAGAGATTAGTGTCAGGACTGAAGTGACTATTCCTGCCTTCTAAAATAATTTAGAAAAGTGGGTTCGCAACAGGAGCGGAATTGCTTATGCTGGTCTTATCAACTAAATTGGGGACTCTATCAGGAGAAGTGCTTACATTAATAAAATTTTAAGAAGCTTATTAAACTAATTCATAGTATTTATTTTTTAAATTATTTGACATTTGTGAACTGTCACCTTAGACTTCTTTTTAAAAACTTTTATTTTGGTTATTTTATTCTTTACATCTGCACCAATTTTGTTTTTTTTTACTTATATTTGTGTGTATGTTCATTTATAAGATTTATCATCCTGAGGAGAAGTGTTTGACCAAGTTGTAATGAGTTGTGGTTTCATTATGTAATGAGATTTCAGTCAATCCCATTCCTTCTTGAATTGAGCCATAACGATTTTCCGTGGGTTAATTTTATTATTATATTATTTGTATTTATTTTTAAAAAATTGTTTAATAATTCTGTTGGGACATTTTTATCACAGATTCCAGAATTATTTTTTTTTAATTTTTGTTTAAGTTCTTCTGGTTACTTAACCGTGGACGTTACAAAGATTAATTCATTATAATGGAGATTGACTTACAATAATAAACAAACAACATTTTGTTACGGTTTGTTTGTAAACAAACTAAACAATGAAATAACACTGTTAGAAAACCTTGCTGGCAGCTCCCGTAGTCGGAAGTGGTCGTGAGCTTATTTAGAATTGTTAGAACAAAGGCTTCTACACTGCACAAAGAATTTATAAAGCGCCACCTAGTATTGCGTATAAGAGGTGTTCTAGAGCCACTAGGAACTCGTAGACACAAGAAACAAACCGTAGGTTGGTAGAAATATATAATTATAGCAACTAGATTTCAATCACAACGCACATAAAAATATATATACACAAAAATATAATACGGTTTAGAGAAATGCACAATATTCAGTTGCAAAATAATAATAACTTAGGAGAGCAAGTTAAGAATTAAGTAATAATTTAGGCGCAAGCACCCGAATAGGTAGCTGTCGTAGTGTACCATAAAATTTTAACAGCCGTAGCACCGATGGTTCCTTGCAAGCGACCCACCAACTTCAGGTGGCAATTATCGTTATCAATATACTTAAGAATAAATTACGTGAGGTACCGGACCTTGGCCGATTATCTAAATAATTTCAAAGCGCAACACAATTTAGCAATACTTCACAAGATCTTTCAAATTTACAGAGATTATTTAACACAGATAAATTTACAGCCGTAGTACGAGTACATAAAACGCGACAAAAATAACGAACAACATGCATAAAAAGAATCAACTTAGCTTAGTACATAGAAAGTTTTCGGTGTTCAAACGTTAATAGATAGGTGTGGCAGCTCTCGTTTCCAAATCAGACAGTACTTAGTTTCCAGCGAAGAAGGGAAAACAAGATGAATTCTGAATTGATAACAGTTGCTGGACGTTCTCACAATAAACCAGATAACAGTATTATTGACAACAAAAAGGGCTCCAACGTAGATTTAAATTCTAACGCTGGTGACCAATAATATCCCGACCCAGCTTTCTTATGTTAAGTAATTTTGGGATTATTATCTATACGCGAGCATAACAACCATCAAAAAAGACCCACAGGAGAAAACGAAAAAAAAAAGTGTCTGCACTTGATAGAAAACCGCGATAGCGACGACTTATTCCTTTGTTGTACCGGATGTTTTTACTTAGGTTTTTTACTAAATAATTAATACATGTGTAACTGTTTGAATTTTAGATGATTTTCATGTAGCACCTTTAAAAGACAGGTCAAGAAGAAGGAAATGAGTCTTTTCGACCTCCTAATGGGAAAGTTTTTTCGATCGGGCAATCTCAAGTCACTAGAACAATTCATAACACAAAATTGAAAGAGTTTCTTCTCCACCACATAAGTGTAAACACAGTTGTCTATACTTTAAGGAGATTTTCATTCACAAATCAATTATTAATTACGAATTTTCGTTTGTTCCTAAATAATACTGTCACAATTTGTTGCAGGGAATAAGTTTGACTTTACAAAAAGCAAATTGAGACAACTCCGACTACACGGATGAACGGGATAATTATTCTTTTTATGTGTATACTAGCTTTCTAAAGTTATACCACAAATCACAATGTTAAAATATAATAATAGACATTATTTTACTTGATCAATGTGCATGCAGTGCAATTGGCTACCATGTAGGTCGTCTTACATATTACCGATCTCAAATTACCCAACTATAAATAACCCCTATCCGTTTTTATTATTTTGTACGTTATAAACAAATACTTAGGTACGTATTGCGCATTATCTGCACGCGATTTTCATTATACTTACGTGAAACGATTTGACTACCAAATTAGTTAAAATTACAATTATTTCGATCCGAAGGAATAAGTGTACAATAATCTCAGCTACTTGAATTGTAAATAAAATAATTAGTATTTATTTATTTCTAAAATAAATTAACCCGACGCGACGGCGACGTCTAATGTGAAAAATAAATAAAACTGGGCTTATGTCTTTGGTCGTCAAAATTGAATATTAAAAACTGTACGTAAAGTACAAAGTTGTAAATTGTAACAATATTACGTTTCATTTAATCCCTTCATGTTTATTACCACGTTCTCAACGTAATAAAATAAGCCAGTTTATCTGCAAATTAAAATAGAACTTTCAGGTTTTTATGTCACAGATTTTAATTAAGTTAAAAGTAGTTTTTGTAATGTACGTTTCTTTTATTGAAAAAGAAGATTGTAGTATAGTTACAGGTTGTTTTATACTTAAAAAAATGTTGAAATGCTTCACCCAATTAAAACAACCGAGTTAAATTTTAACATTTAGTACTTCGTTAACTGCAGATACACGAGAAAAAATACACTGAATCACAACTTAATTAAGAACGAAAATAGTTTTAGTATTTTGCACTCGCCTGAGTAGAAGTTTTAATTTTTGCAACAAAAGTAAATAATCATTTAGCTATTTGTGAAACTCCAAAAATTTTGTTACTCTTTTACGAATTTTCTCGGCCTGTGTTTGTGTAATGTTCAGTATGTTACATTACGGTTTATGATGAATTACATTTTTTTTAATTAATAATTTTTATCAACTTCTAAAGTTTGTAAGGTTTTGAAAGTCGTGAGCTGAATTAAAACGAAACAGAGCATGTTGCTTTTTAAATGGAAATTTAGAATTTTATACGCGCATAGCAAATAATGCGTTGGGTTCATAAATTCAGACGGAGAATCGCAAAAAAAGCCAGTATAAAAACAACTGTTTTTTTTATGAAACGTACTTTTTTTACAGTTTTGTTTACATTACAGTTTAGGATATGGAGCGATCTATAATATCGTTAGATAGGTCAGGTTTTGTTTGAAAATTTACTTGAAAAGTATTTATCGTAACTCTGTTATTGTATAACCAACTTAATTTTTTCAACCAATAAACAATTACAGTTAAATTGTTTACACACATATTAAAAAAATACGTTAATTTTAAATGACTTTATTTAAGTTTTCAGTATATCCTTTTCAGTATGACTGCAAACTAAGGGGTGGCAAGAAAGAACTTAATAAAAAATTACTTAGCACAAGACATAGTATCTTTTCACAATACACATTGTATGGAAGTATGTATTAAAAAGATTTAGTGTACAGGTTATATGGGTTCTATTGTAAAGTTTTTCATATCGCCGACTCCATTAATGCAACAATACATTTACAACACATACTAACAGAACTACTCCCGGATCTTTTACAAATTGATTAAATATTTGATATAAATTTATAAGATTTATTACACTTTCTTATAAAAAATCAAAGTTGGCTAGGTTGTTACAATAATTTTGGTTAATGATCAATTAAAAAAAAATAAAAAATATATCAGTAGCAATACAGAATATCGTGCTCTCTCGGTGATATTCGCACATATAATTATAAATTAATTAGCGACATAGCAAACAGACAAAATCTTGATAGTCGTTGCTATTGAGTGAGACGGGTTCTTACTCTTCTTGAGCGTCGATCTTATCCCGCTAGCTACGCACACAGAGCGTGTGGATTTAAATCTAACAATGAGTAAATTAATTATAAGCACCACCTTGACTTAAAACGTACTTTATCAAAGCAGTTAAGGTTACTTTAATAGTAATACAAACAAACAGGATAAGAAACCGTCGAGTACAAGTAATTGGTCTAGCGACACAAAGTTCTTTGACATTAAACATAACCTGGAGATAAGTTACTTAACTAAGATTACATACGTGTATCGTTTATTAAGGCGTCCTTTTAGAGCGTTTAACATCAATAGTTCCCAGTTATAGTTAAGAAATGGTTTGGTACTGGTAATTGGATGATCACAGCTAAAATTGAAATATCTGCAAAGCAAAGCACTGATGGCGGTTTAGGTCGGTGGCACAGTACTAAAGGTGTTAAGGTGAGACACCCCAAATTCGCTGGTCCCCTTTATCTTGCGTGACAGAACTCTACTTGACACCTCCTAACATAATACGTTTATTTTTTCATATTACTTCCTTGAGTACAAGTAAAGGTCGAGAGGTTATCCCTTCCAATTTCAACAACATAAAACACTAACCGTTCCAGAAGACAACCCACAATTTCTTGGCGTAATCAAATCTCAGGAGACATCAAACAAAGTAATCTCAGACAATACGAACGGTCAAAGAAACTTTAATAATTAGAGAAACCGAATGAAGCAAACTATTTGCCACGTAGTAAAATATAGGTCAGAAAACTCACCTCATTCTAAACAACATTTCGGTTTATTTTTCATTACATATCCGGTGTAATTTACGTTTCATAACAGAGAGATTATTAATTAGATTTGACTTCCAAATAAGATTTTTCTAAGAAAAATGTGGTTAATTTACTAGCTATCTCTATAAAGGTTCTTCGTTACTTTATTTAACTATTTTAAAAATAGTGTTATTGATCTAATTGATTTTTTTTCAAACACTTATAAACATTATCTTCTAAATATAAAGTTTGTAGATTTTTTTCACTGTTGTTTCAAAAGCGTATTATTGTACTTGTTTTACTTCACAATAGCTTCTTTGAAAATTCAATCGTAGTAGTCGACGGTCTAAATTTGTTTTCATAAACAAAATTCATAGAAAAGTTAAAACGGCAGTTAAACTAGTGAAATCAGATTCTGGTCTAGCAGCGTGCATTAGTGAATGCAGTACCAATAGCCCATAGCAAGGGTAGCCGCAGCAATAATGGATGAATTTTCATTTCTACGCGCATTAGACAAGAAGCAGCTAAGAAGACTGATCGCTCAGGCTTAGATTCTTGCTAAACAAACGGCAATGACTATGCAAACCAAAACTGCAACCGATCCGAGATTGATTATGAAGAGCGGCAAGATGACAAACTCAGCAAGTTTCAACTTCAAATAAATAACAAGTTTGTAAGTACATACGATGACGATTTTGAATCACCAAGTAAAACAAAAAACCTACCTTTGTTACCGTCAACAGATTCTTAAGTCTTTCCAAAATGGCCCAAGACTTAACAAGCGAGGACGACAACTCCATCATTAGCGACAAAGACAACATTGACGATGACGAACCAGCCATTTGCAATAAAATTCCTTGCTCTCCGCCGAAAAAAACAAGGCAAATCACTATGGTTCACACATAACCCACTTTCAAGACGACCTAAAACAAGGTTATCCAACTACAAAAATATCTCAAATAAACGGGCGCAACGGTTACCAAGCACAAATAGTGTTGGTCAAAATTAGCATAGAATTCAAATCCATTTACCATTTACATAACCGGAGTCTACGGACTAACAGCTATCGTGGGATTCTTAAGGACAAAATCGGTTATCGCACAATATTACAGATGCCAGATGTTTGGCCACAAGCAAAACCACTTGCCACAGAGATTTTGAATGCATGAAATGCGGCGACAATCACATTTCTCGAGATTGTCTCAAACAAGTGACATCAAACCCTAAATGCGCTAACTACTGAGGTGAGCACCTATCGACGTCTACAAAATGCATCAAAAACCCCAACCACCCAAATTTCAACAAACCCAAGGACACCAGACTTAAAAAAAATGTACGGGTTAAAAATTAAAAAGATAGATAAAAACGACAAACAGAAACTAAACAACCTAGGAACAAAGCAGCAATCAACAATATTTCGGACAAGACAATAAAGAGAGCTAGTAAAATACTAGGTCAAATGTTTAAGACTTTGTCAACACTAACCCTACCGAAGTACAAACGAGAAGTTTCTTCGACAACACGATGAGCATCTCAAAAACCATAAAATAAGAACATCAAGTGAAGAACTACTTTAGCACCCAAATAATGGAATTTACAATAATCAAACAAAAATTAAACGTGGCTTTTTGAAATGCCCAAGGCTTAACCAACAAAAATGAAAAACCAACAATATTTCTGCAAGAGAACCATATTGACGTAATGTTAATATGCAAAACTGATTTGAAGCAAGTATACAAAGTTGAAAACTATACAATCTACAGAACTGACAGAATCAAGGAAAAAACGTAGGACATCCGTGCTAGTAAAAATATCCAATAAAACACAGCGCTGTACCTGAGAACAAACCAGAATTAATAAAAAAACACCGGCGTTTAGCTCCATACAATCTACGGAGACATCATCAATACAGTATACCTTTTACCGAAAAAAGTACTGAAGAAAACCTACTATCTTAGAAGACGATCTTAATGCTAAACAATTTATTTTTTTTTATTTAAATCGAATTGGGACTTGAGGGGCAGAGTGTAAAAAAAGAATCAAATTATGACATTTTCCGGATTTATTTTCCATTTAACTTTTCACCGTTTCAACCAAAACGTCAGCTTTTTTATCTTTAATATGTTTTTAGTTCAGGTGGTCCGGATAAAATACCCTCTCTACTATACTTATCAAATTACGTTTATTTCCTAACTTGTGTAAATCAAGTTTTATAATCCCTATTCACAAAAGTGGCATTATAAATCAAATGATAATTATAGGGGGATTGCTAATCAATCTGCTATACACAAAATCTTAGATAAAATAGTAGCTAAACAATTTCAATGGATGGCCCGATCGATAATTTCTGAACACCGACATGGGTTTATGAGTGGTAGATCTACTTTGCATTGTTACAGACAATTTATTTCCAATGCCTTGAATAACCGACAACAGGTTCATGCGATATATACTGATTTTCAAAAAGCTTTTGACAGAATCATTCTTTGTCTTCTTCTTCTAAAATTGTCTCGCCTTGGATTTAATACCTACACAATTAAGTGGCTTCGCTCATTATTGTACAATCGCATCTCGTTTGTTAAAATCGATGATTTTGTGTCTCGTAAAGTAAATGTCACTTCAGGCGTTCCTCAAGGATCTCATTGTGGACCGATTCTTTTATATTATTTATTAATGATATAATACAGTGTCTCAAATATTCACAGTGTCTTTTTATATGCTTACGATTTAAAAATTTATAAAGTTGTCAAGAACTTTGCCGATTGTTTTCGTATACAAGATGATTTGAATCGCTTAGAAGAATGGTGTGAAGATAATGCTTTATTTTTAAATATTATTAAGAAATGTAAACATATATCTTTCTATAGGTTTCTATAGGTTAAAAAACCCGATCATCTTCAGATATAATATTTCATCACAATATCTAGAAACTGTAAACTCAATCTCCGATTTAGGGGTGACTTTGCAACACTTTTCTGTTTAATGAGAATATAAACTCTACTATTATCAAGGCGACCAAACTTTGGGTTTTTGTTTGCCGAACTTCGTTACATCTTAGTATTGACTGTGTGAAAACATTATACTACGCATTAGTAAAATGTTATCTGGAGTATGCATCTGCGATATGGTCTCCTTTTTAAAACAAAATATTGATAAACTTAAAAGTGTACAAAAATTTTTTTAAGGCACTGTGAGTTTTGACTGGGATTAAGACATATTCTAGGATGCTACTCGAATATAATGAAAACTCTTAATATTAAACATTTACAGTGCAGGAGGACGATAATTGATTTGTGCGTAATTTAAAGCTTAGCCAATGACCTCATCGATTCCACTGGTTTAATTGAACAATTAAATTTTTATTTATCATCTCAAGTGACCAGGAACACAAATTTGTTCTTACCATCAAAATCGAAAACTTTGTAACCGTTCCTTTAGTTCGAGCAATGAGGTTAGCCAATAAATCAATTGATAATTATAGGGGGATTGCCCAACCAAGTTTGACGAAGTAATAGCTATAGCTACGGAGGATGTTAAGCAACAAATAAAAACCAATCGATATTTCCGAGTCACGGATAGATCATACAATCATACACAAGGTAAAAGTTAAGTAAAAGTGTCTTACGACATCTCGTGTAAAACATTGACACGCATGAATAGTATAAACTAAGAAAAATACCAACAGTTAATTGTAACGACATGTGTGCGTTTAAAGTGCATAGCGCTATCTAAGCGATAGCTTTAATGCTTGAAACACACGTGTATTGATAAAGTCAAGTAAAACTTGTACAGAAGCATAACACGCAACGAAAGAACATCTGATAAAAAGTTAACTTTAAATAAAAACCGTAGTATTAAAACTTGTGACAGTTGTGGTCAATTTCATAACAAACAAAGTTGTAAATTTCGAGCAAGAGCTTGTTATTTTTGTCATAATAAAGGTCATATGGCTTCTGTTTGTCAGAAAAAAGCATCCCACAATCAATTCGAAGTAGGTTCAGATGCAGAAAGTATTTCAAACAATTCTAATTCAATACAATTTCTCGATATTAATTTAATCAGTAATAGTGAACACAATCCAATACCTAAAGTCCTACTTGACGTTTTAAGTAATTCTAAGCCAATTAAGATGGAACTTAATACAGGTGGTGTTTGTTCAATAATAAAAATTCTAAGTACTTAAAAACTATAGCTCCAAATTCTAAATTACAACCGACATCCAGGGTATTCAAGAGTTGCACAAGCGATCCTTTTAACTGCATAGGGTACATTGAGGTCAACGTTACATTTCATAACCGCACAAAGAACTTAAATTTGTATGTAATCGATTTCCTAGGTGAAAACATATTTGGCCGAAAATGGATTATACATTTGCGGATCTTCTATGATTATCTGATTACTTTTTCTCAATAAATAGTTTTAATTCTTCTAAGAATTTTTCTGATTTAGAAATTCTTTTAGAGAAATATAAAAATTTATTCGATAATTCCGCTGGGGAAGTTAAAGCTCCACCTGTGGATATTCATTTAAATCCAAATGCCAAAGCAATCTTTGTTAGAGTCAGACAAATTCCTTACTCACTTAAGATGCTTATGCCAAAGAAATTGGTGATAAAATTAATAAAGCGTTTTACAGAAGGGTTACCCATTCCGAGTGGGCTTCTCCCACACATATTGTAGTTAAGACAGGTAAAATTAGAATCACTGGGGGTTATAAAGCCACACTAAATCCATAATTAATCGTTGACAAACATCCAATTCCAAGAGTTGACGAGATATGTCATAAAATACGGGGGTCTAAATATTTTTTGAAACTTGACGTAACAGACACATTTATGAGTCTACCTTGTTCTAAGCAATCCTCCAGATGATGACCTTGAATACTCCAACCCACGGACTAATTCAGTCAACACGTGCGCAATACGGTATTTCCAGTATTCCAGCCATCTCGCTAGGAGTCTAGAAAGAATACTTGGTAATCAATCAGGTACTGACATTTTTTTTGATGATATTCTTGTCTATTCCGGTACAGTTGAAAATATGTTGTCAATTTTAGAAAATACATTTAAACTGTTATCGAAGCTGAGGAAACAGAGACGCCAGTTCTTAATGTCTAGTGTAGAATTTCTTAGTTATAAAATAGATGATTCGGGATTGCATAAGTTAGATAAACATATAACTCCTCTTCTTAATCCTCCAAAACCTAAGAATTCAGATGAAATGAGGACATTCCTAGGTAAAGTTACATATTACCACTCATTCATTGGGAATTTAAGCTCCATGACCGCACCACTTTGAGACATGATTAGTTCAGCTAAATATTTATAGACAAAAGAAGCTACAAGTTTATGATTTTTTAAGAAATGAATTAGCTTCTGATAAAATTCTTGTTCTTTATGATTCTTCATTGTCATTAGTTCTTGCTGTGGATGCTAGTCCTGTCGGGTTGGGAGCAGTTCTTTCACACATTCTTACGAATGGTTCCAAAAACCAATCGAATATGCAAGTGAAGCATTAAGTTATAGCACTCAAACAAATTATACAATTTGTAATGGCTGCCTTATATATTGGCAGAGAGTAGTTATTCCTAAAAAATTTTGTTTATTGAAGTTGGAAGGAATTACATACGGCTTATGTAGGAATAAATAAGATGAAAGGGTTGGCTCGTTCATTAATTTATTGGCCGTCCATAAACAGAGATATTGAAAACGTAGCTAAATTATGTCGAACATGTAATGAACATTCCAATATGCTACCAAAATGCAATTCACATTATTGGGAGTATCAAAAAGTAGCTTGGGAGAGAATCCATATAGATTACGCCGGTCCCTTATTTAGAAATAAATATTTACTAATCATTGTTGACGCATATTTAAAATGGACACACGCAGAAGCTACTAATTTCATGACTACAGAAAGCACTTTGGATGCTTTCGAGTACCAACTACCTTGGTATCCGACAACAGCAGACAATTTATTTCAAGCAACTTTTTGAAATTTCTATGGCTGCACGGAGTTAGGTTTTATTGACGAACAGCACCTTACCACCCATCCACAAACGGTCAAGCGGAGCGATGCGTCCAAACAATCAAGCAGTCCTTAATTACCATAAAAACACACCACGTACGCTTCAATCCTGTATCAATAAGTTTCTTCTGCAGTATCACTATACTATACTATTCTTGGGATGATTAGTTAAGGTAAGATTAGACGCCGTTACACCTTTAGCGGAGAAAAAACGACACAATCCTTTGGAAGCGGAGCAATTTCAAAAATTTCATACGTGACAACCGATTATGTTTCGATCGAATAACAGTTCCAACACACCATGGCTACAAGATAAAATCAATACAGTCTTAGGAAAACTATACTACGAAGTAGAATGTGAGGAAAAATTATTTAAGTGCCATGTAGATCAAATAAAATCGTTTATTCCAACTGAACAAGAAAACCCGCCGAGTAGTAGCAAGAGAAGAAGAGTTCATTTCTATGAAAAAACATCACTCAATAAATCAAATGTGCCCTCAATCAGTGCTTCAAAGGTTTCCATGGTTTCTAATTGTAATGGAGAGGTACCTTCTTGTGTTACTGAGAATACCGCTCTTAGAAGTTCACCTCGACCATCGAATAACCTAATCTCTCATAATAGATATTCTCCATAAAGTGTTTACATTTTAACGATTGCTGTAATGTAATACATGATTTAATGTATGCTTTTAATAGGCAAGGAGTTTGTTAGGATTGTTTTGTTTACATTGTGTATATAACTGTCTGCCACTCTGTATATATTGTAATTGTATGTTGGCAATACAAAGTCGGGGACAGCGACGATCGTGTGTGACAAGTACGAAATAAAGACACGTTACCGCTTTTCGAATTTTAACTGCATTGGTGTAGTGTGTTGTAGTAGACACATTACACGCGCGGACTTTAAATAAAGTAGGAATTAAGTTTGGACATTCTTTAAAAGTTTATAATACTTTAGGTAAATTTACTATTGTATTAAAATACCGACGCCAAACACTTTAACCAATGTTGTATTGAGACTAGTTGCATAATAGCCTGCAGTAAACAAATAATTATCTTTTCATTATTCAACAACGACACTGAGTCGTATTTATTGATGTTTTTAAACCTGTCCCTAAAACTAGTTTTAGTAAAAGTTACTCCCAACTTTTATTAAGTATGCAATTAAATTTGTCTTTAAATACAGTTACTTCGCAGTTACTAAAGTAATTTTTGTGTTTAAACGTAGAGGTAAATAGTCCAAATTTAAAACTAATATTAAACTTGTGACGGTATTATTTCGCAAATAATTGATTTATAGATTAATTTCTCTCTACAGTATAGACAGCCGTGTTTACACTCATGCGTTTGAATATGAATTTTTATATTAAACAATCTTCTAGGGATTTTAGTTGTTTAGAATTGCAAGTTTCAATAATTTCTCTGCATTTGCGAAAGTGATAACTCACTTTCTATTTGCTGACTGTCGCGAAAAGGTGTACATGAAAAATGCTGTTTAAAAATTGAACAAGTAGACATGTGTTTTGTAATTGCGATTAAAGTAAAATCGATCTTTTTAGATTAGGAAATAAGTCTTCGACTACTGTTCCTGTGTAAGTACTTGTTTTTACTTTGCTTGGTTTTAATAAAATATTTGCTCTTACGGGTTCTATTAATTGCAGGCACATTTTTTTTTCTTTTGTGGGTTTTCCTTTTTGGTTTATTCTGCTGGTCATTGCAGATGTACTCCGTTTTAACTAGTTAATGCATATTTAATTATGGTTATGCTGGCAAGGATAATAATCAAAAAATTATAAAATATTAGAGTAGGTCTGGTATCACATCACCGTTGGAATTTCAACCTACCTTAAAACCTTCCTCGAGTCAAGGACACTACCCAAGATAAGCCATTTATCTGATTCTTTGTGAGCAGCTCAGCAACTGTTATCAACGTCCAAAGTCCATGTTGGTTTATCCTTTTTCTTCATTGGATAATAAAATATTAGATTTGGATAAGAGAGCTGTCACCTCTGCCGACTAACTGTCGAACACCGAAAACTTTCTATTACTACAAGCTACGTTAATTCTTTTATGCATGTCATTCATAAACTTTGTTGCGTTTTATGTATACGTACCGTGGTCGTGAGTTTAACAACGTACCTTTTTTTGGCCTTTTGTGAACTAGAAAGACCTTTCAAAGTACCCGATGAATTTTTGTGCGCTTTTAATCTATTTGAATAATACTCTCTGTAATTGTCGTCAAATACATTTTATTCGCCACGCGAATTCGGCTAACCGCTTGCATGGGATAATTGATGCTATGACTGTCAAATACGCTAACCTATGAGGGGGGGGGGCGTTTGTGCCTCGTACCTTAACTCGCTCTCGTGAATTGCTATTATTTGATAACTATATTTTGCTGTTCATTCTAAATGATTTTATCTATTGTTGTGTCGATGTGTTTCTATATGTGTTAATTGACTAGTCGCTATAATAATACAGTTTGTTTCTGTGTCTACAAGCTCCTAGTGACTCTTATACGTAGTTCTAGGTGGCGCCTTATAAATTCTTTGTGCAATGTAGAAGCCTTTATTCCGAACGATTCTCAATCAGCCCACGACTACTTCCGACTAAGCGGAGCTGCCGGCTGGCCTTCTAGCACTATTGGCTGTTGTATTTAATTTATATATTCATTAACTCATTCTATTTTACAAAAAGAAAACTATTCCGTGTTGAGGATATAAATCCAAGTAGCACTTGAGTATAAGCTCAAAGTTCAGCCCATTTTTAAATTTTAATGTAAACAGCGGTCAATTTTAAGTTATATTGTTACCCACTAAGTACTTTTATTTATTTGAAGTAATTAGTTGAACGGTGTCGAACTTCCTACTTAACTCTGGTTCTTAATGACGTTTCTTTATTCAATTTTAAAGTATGTTGTTACTGTAATAGGTACCTGTATACAAAGAAATATAATCACTTTAAGTGATTACTCTAACGACTTTTATTGTCTTAATAGGTTTGAGACGGCTTGTTTCAATTATTCAAAATATGTTTAAAATGGATTCTAAAACATATTAATTTGTCCGAGTTAATTATTATCAGATTCAATAAATCCCTTTGGTCAATGGTTGCCACAAATATTGTTTAATTATTATTTTATAATTTATATTAGGTTTGATTTTTTCATCTCCAGTTAATTTTATCTGTCGGTTAATCATCTTAGAAACGCGACTTTCTAAAAATTTGAGTGGCTCAATGCTGTGTTTTCATAATAGTTAACCGACTGATAACGTTAACTTGAGGTGAAAAAAATCATGCCTTAATAATTATTTATGATATAAGTGTTAAAAGTGAGATTTTATTTTGCGAGTGGGGTTGCGGAACGAGCGCAGACACTTATATCATACAACATTTTTTCTACAAACGCCACTATTGAAAACAGCTAAATGTTTAAAAAGTTTAAAAAATTGCCGAAAAAAATCAGGCAGTTTGTGACATTTACAAAACAATCAAGTTCGCTTATTGTTTGACAGTTGCGAAATATTAGATTCGTGAAATTTAAGATGAGTGAAGAAATTCCAATAGAAATAGTAGAAGCTGCTAGTAGAGAAACATAAGGGTTGTTGCCCACTAAATCTAAGCAACAATATGAATTAACGTTTCAGCGCTTTCAAAATTGGTGCGCCCAAAAGAATGTTGTAGAAAAATATAACGAAAGTGTTATGATAGCTTACTTTGAGAAACATTCCAAAATATGGAAATCTTCTACACTTTGCGCACATTTTTCCATGATCAAGGCAATGTTGAATGTCACAACTAACCACCACATCGCTAAATTGTATAAACTCATTGCGTTCTTGAAGCGCAATATTCTTCTATTCGTCCAAAAAAATCAAAAATTTTCACCCTAGAAAATATTGACAAGTTTATTGGTGAGGCACCAGATTATAAGTACTTAATGTTCAAAGTAGCTGTTAGGCGCTTGCCGCCGTGAAGAAATTTGTCAGCTGACATTAAACAATATTGAAGGTTTAGGAAGTACACTAGTCGTAAACATTCCAGACAGTAAAACTAGAGTTTCAAGAACGTTTACTATCATTACTGAAGCTTACATTAACTTATATCATAAGTACCTGGCATTGCGTCCAAATCACGTAAACCACTGACGACTTTTTATAAAGTACACAGACAATAAGTGTACCATACAACCGTGGGTATTAATACCTTTGGGAAGATGCCTGCAAATATAGCAGAATTTCTGAAACTGCCGAATAGTGAATTTTATACGGGCCACTGTTTCCGTCGGACGTCCGCTAGCTTATTAGCAGATTCTGGGGCAAATTTAACCACAATTAAACGACATGGTGGTTGGAAAAGTTCAAGCGTCGCCGAAGGATATTTGGAAGACTCCCTTGAAAACAAGAAAAGAATTGCTTCTCAAATTATTTCAGATAATTGCCCTGCTGCTTCCAACGGTTTTGATGGGCAGCCCAACAACAATTTTTAGTACCCACTACTTTAAATAATTACCCTACTTCTGAAAGTTCTAACTTGCAGGTCAACGATATTTCACATGGGCTAACTATTACCATTGTTACAACTGTACATTCAATTTTTCCAAATAGGATACATAAATAATTTGTAGCTTTTTCGTTAATATAATCTGAATTCGAGTTTCCACCTAGAATTATAAAGTTGCACAAGTAAAAGAGGAGAGAATTGTGTTACCTAAAGAACTCTCATCATCATGCGTTCAGAAAATTAGTAGGTATATAAACTTAAAAGAATAAACCAAAATCGTTGCTCAAAATTTTCATTTTGACAAAGACTGTCATTTCATTTTTAATGCTAGTGTTAAAAGTAAACCATGTGATTTACTTTTAATTCGCCGATATATAATATTACATTTTTAATTGCAGTATGCCGGGTAAAAATTTCAATTTTTAGTAGCGTTTGTAGAAAAACTAATATAAATTAAAGAAATTAGTTGAGTATTAAGTTAATATCGTAATCGTGCATCTTAGAATAGTTATAATAATATAATACAGTGACGTAGCTAGCATAGGTGGCACCTGGGGCGGATTTTGTAGGTGTTACCCCAAAACTCAATCAAAACTTTTAAAATAAAAAAGTAATAATCATTTACGTTTTATTAAAATACGAGTATTACAAATATTAGTATATTATGTGAAACAAATTTAGTATGCTAAAAATTAAAATTTCTTCCTTTTAGCTTTGACAATTGCGAACTCCGAAATCACGTCTTCAAAATTTATATTTGCTTCATGTTCTATCGTTAAAATACCAAGATTGTTTAATCTGGTTTCAGTCATTGTAGACCGCAAGTAATTTTTTAATTAATTTTAATTTGCTGAAACTTCTCTCACATGAAGCAACTGATGCACATATTGTTATAAATAACTTTAGATTCGGAAGAGATGCTGTAAAATCCCATTCCACAATGAATTTCAAATAGTCCAGTGTCACCCAATTAGAGACAGTAATATTAGCCGCTTTTAAATGTCTTCTCAATCTTGGTATTTCTAAAAGTAGTTCTGTTTCTCATACTTCATTGTAAAGGTTAGTAAATTTTGATATAGCAAATTTTAACTGTTCAGTGTTTGCCGAAAGCAAGGTCTTTGACTGCACAACCTCAAACAATGAAGCTACGTCTTTAATGGACTTTACTCTTGTTTCGAGTTCAATATTGAATCTGTCAAGACATTCTAACATGTCCTTTTGAAGTTCCGCTCTAAGTAAGTCCAGCATCGGTGGACGATGCTAACTCACCGGGCATGCGTTTCTTGTGACGAATTCGTCGTTCCATCGAAATGTTGTATTCTTCCGATTTTGTACAGCAAAATCTATTGCCTCTTCTGCTAGATGCAACCGTTTCTCTCCAATGAATAGACGAAGTGCTTCTAGTTTTATGATTATTTCATCAACACATAAACCTTTACTTTGTAATGCAATCTGAGCATTGTTCACTTCCCTTAGCACATCATTCCAAAAGAAAGAAAACAAAGAAATGAGAAATTGCACACAGCAGGGATAAGATTTTGTGCAGCACCTCTAGTTTCTAAATTTACGTCTTGGTCACATAGTTCCTCAATTGCAGATATTATCCCATCAAATTTTCAGCCAATACTTTACTGCACCATAATGAGCACTCCAGCGCGTTGTCGAAAGTCTTTTAACAGATGCTTTGCTGTGATTGAGGAGCACTTCCCAGCGGCTTGTGGAAGTTGAAAAAACTTGTCTCCACTGCTCCGAAAAATGTAACACAAGTCACATTTTGTGCGAACGAATGTTGGCCGCATAAATTAATTGAATGATCTATACAACCAATAAAAATTGCTTTATTGTTTTTTTCTTTTATAATAGCTTGCACTCCCCCGTGTATACGACTCATAACTGCAGCATTATCATAACCTTGAGAACGACACATCATAATATCTAAGCCATCGTTTTCAAGCTTCTTTAGTATTTCAGCGCTTAAATCAGCTGCTTTTCTTCTATGTAAGGGAAAAAATCCTAAGAATACTTCTTTGACTTCTACTTTTCTATTATTAATTTTTACATAACGAATTATTTCAGACATTTGATCGATATGTGAAACGTCAGGTGTGCTATTAAACATGATTCCGAAATATTTGGCCGATTTAATTTCGTTGGAGCTGACATTTTACGTGATTAGCTAAAACATTTATGAACTTATTTTGTATTTCTGGCGATAAATATCTTACTTTAGCTGATTTTTCCTGCTCCAAATATAATATATGTTCTTTGAGTACAGCATCATACTTTGACAGCAGTTTAACTAGTTCTAAGAAATTACCTTTATCTTACTTTAGGTGATTTTTTCTGCTCCAAATATAATATATGTTCTTTGAGTACAGCATCATACTTTGACAGCAGTTTAACTAGTTCTAAGAAATTACCTTTATTGGAATGGGTTTCATCATGTCCACGAAATGCTAGGTTTGGTTTAGTCAATAGCAAAGTTATGTCAAATAATCTAGATAATAGTATATTATGATACGAGTTTTTATAAGAAGCATTTTGGCGCACGCACGGGGTTAGGGCACGACAGCATGCAGCGAGTGCTCTAAAGGAGTAAGTGCGACAAAATGCCTTATAAACGAGTATCATACAATATTTTTTCTATTTTGCGCCTCTTTTACAAAATAAATAAAATATATTTTTTTGAAATAAAAATTCATGTAGATATTTTTTAATTTTGAGGTTGGCAATATAAACTGTCAGATTATGGAACTTTAAATGTAAATTTATACAGTATTTAAAATTCCACCAGAAATTAACGATATTGCGTTTAAACACCTAAGCATTTCTTATAATTGGGTTGCCATAAGTTCATTCATGTGAAATAAAAAGGATCCCACCCTTACAAGGTTGTTTTCCTCGGGATTTGACTCACTTCGGCTTCCATATAGTTTCTACTAATTTATAGTATAATATAAAAACAAACTTCAAGTTTCTCAAATGCTTTCATCAGGGCCCACCAATAGTAACCTGCCTGGATGTTCCTCCTCTGCTTGTACCGATTGTCACACCACTCCTACTAATAATTTTCAACAAAATATCGTAACAAGTCATAATTTTTTACCTGGTCCCGGATTTAACATTATTCCGCATTCTCAAATGCTTTCATCGGAGCCCACCAATATTAACTTGCCCGAATGCTCCTCTGCTTCCAGCGACTGTCACACAGCTCCTAATATAAATAATTCTCAGCACAATATCGTATCGACCCATAATCTTTTACCTGGTGCCGGTGTTAACATTAATCCTCAGCAAAACTCCAATGTAACTATTAATATTTATAATAATTGTACATTTTCGTCACATAATTAAAGTAAATCGTTTTGTTTGTTTACTTGTATTTATTAATAAATAATCGACCAAGAAAAATCAAGGTTAGGTAAACTGTACGTAGATTTCTGACATTCAGTGTTAGTGTTACCAACATTAAAAAATATAAGTACACCAGCGCTATAAACGCACTCGAATTTCTATTAACGCACCGCTTTGAGTGCGGTTATAGCTTTGTAAACGACGCGAAATAGAAAAAGATTTTTCCACTTCTGTTTTTCCGTATTCATTAATTGCAAGGTTGCGTCATCTATTGTGGTGTGAGATTTTAATCTCATTTCCAAACTTTTCCACTTTTCGAAATTTTCTAAATGTTCACATGAAGTTTCATGGTCCAATACTTTAGGATTTAGTTTCCACAACTTCTTAAATCTAGTTGTAAATGTTCTTTGTATGTTACTGACAGCAAATAAACGACAGCAAAAACATTACAAGGTTATTTGATATAGGAGAAAACACCATCCATGATCGTCGAATTTTTCACCATCTCTTTATAAAACCATTCCTGTGAAAGATGACGAGAATCACCTTTAATCTTTGAACCATGACGAGATACAGTAGGAAACGGTCTTTGTTGGAATCCACCCCTTTTTTATTTATGCGAACATTGGGAACCGGTAAACTCCAATGTGAAACAACTCTCAAGCGTTGCACTGATTCTTCGAAGCTAATGCTGTCTCCAAAAGTAGCATTAACGGTGTCATTTTCATTATTTATTTTGGTTCCGTCGAGGTAATGGGCCGTCTTCATTGATTCTGTATTGTCGATGTTGCTATTTGAATGTGAATCTTCAAGATGTAAATCATTACTTTCGTCAGCAGGAGACTTGTATACTTTACTTGAACTTTGGCCGCTACCTGCTTTTGTGACATATTTGAAAAGAGAACCAGACATGCTCTGAATTTCATCCATTTTAGCCTTTTGGCTTTTGTCTGCTGAAACCCGCTTTGTCTTTTCGAAGTATGAATTCCTTAGGCATATTTCGTTCTGGGTATCCTAAAAATATTTTTAGTTGGTAAGTGATACGTTGATTTTATAAACAAATTGTAACAGTAAATAAGGGTCGATCAACTTTTATTTGTACAATGGCAACATTACCCTGTCCCTGGCCTGTTTCAAAATTTCTATATAAAATATTTATCTCGAAGCCAAATCAATGTACGCGAAGTTGTATGATATGATATGATTATGATTACTTACACTCAATCAAAAATCTAAACTTAATGTATTCCGTTTTTGTAAACAATTCCATTGCTATTAGATCAGAAAATAATAATAAATAAGTATATTATTTACTGTAACGGCATGTGTGTTAAAGTGCAAAGCGCTATCTAAGCGATAGCTTTAATGCTTGTAACACGTTGCCGATAAAGCCAAGTATAACTTGATAGCAGACACGCAACAAAAAGAGCACTTGATGCAGCATTTCGCTCTTATTGTTAGCTCATCAGAGGTGTATACTTAAGTGCGGTATACGACTGTACAAGACGGCGGTTGGTCTTTTAAGCTCTCGTGGAACAATGAACATAAAGTAAAATGTGTGTCTTGCGACATCTCGTGTAAACATTGACACGTATGAATAGTATAAACTAAAAAAAATGCCAAAAAGTTAACTGTAACGGCATGTGTGTTTAAAGTGCAAAAGCGCTATCTAAGCCATAGCTTTAATGCTTGTAATACAAGCATACACACATGCCGTTACAGTTAACTGTTGGCATTTTTCTTAGTTTATACTATTCATACGTGTCAATGTTTACACGAGATGTCGCAAGACACACATTTTACTTATATATTATTTACCTACTATTAAACATTATTACCTAAAGGAATATCGTAAAACGTATAGATCAAAATAATGTAAAATACTGCTACTAGATACTAATCGAATTAAAAAGTAAGTATCACCTGTAATAACAAAAATACTTCACTTACCTGGTTTATTTCTTCAAGAATCGACTATTAACTTGGTTTATACAAAATTGGTATAATACTAAAATTAAAAACACTGATAGACGTTCACACGTTCACGTAAAGAAATAAAGAACGGGGAAACAAAAGAAATTGCCTAATCGACAATATAAGTGACGAGCTCTATATCGACAACAGTCAACAGTCTACTATTATTTTAGGCATTCATTCATTCGACGGTAGTTATAGTCGAATGGACGAATAACAAGTATAATACCAGATCCGATGAACGAAAGTACGCGAATGAAATAAGTCTACTATTTCACGCACGCATTATTTTATTAGTGGCGGTTATGCTCTGTGCTACAGATTTACGATTTTTTATAGGTAGAAAGACCTATAACTGATGGTCATAGTCGGGCTCGGGTGTCACCCCTAAACGGGTGACCCTCGGGCGGCCGCTCCTGCCCCCACCCCCAGGTACGCCACTGCCAAAAACAAGTGATAATTCTGCGTTAAACTGGTTAAAGGGTTTTTTTGCGCCGATTTTTAATACAATAGAAAATTTACCTAAATGATTATAAACATTTAAAGGATGTCTAAACTTAATCTCTACTTGTAAAACGCCTTGGGGATAGGCTTTTTTAAAGTCCACGCACGTACAAGTTGAACAAATATATCACATTCTCATTTTCAAAAATTATTTAAATAACGTAGTGTTTAGGACAATTTAAAGCGTATTGCAAACATGATACAAATGTAGTCAACAACAGTACTTTGTAGATATAATGTGTGGAAATGTAATAAATGCATATCATTATTGACACGCAACATCGTAATTTAAACGGGTATAAATTCAACAATCTAAGTAACATTTAGTATATAATCCTCAAATGTATAATGTAGATTACAAGAGTAATTCGTTAATAAACGTAGCTGCAGTTGCAAATTTAATCTTGACTTGTGTTATGAGAAAAATTAAAAAAAAAAACACGGACATGAAAGGATCTAAATTAAATTACTAGTTCATGATCGTTTACATTTGTTTTTTTTAATTACTGGAATGTATTTGGATGCAAATTTTAAAAATCCTCCAATAGTTCTATGAGTTCATAAGTATTATTGTAATCAAATCAAAATAAAACGTAGATACACATTTGTAATTTACAAAAACAATGTAAAACGTAGGTGTTTTACCTTATTTTTTAAATAATGAAAAAAATGTAAATAAAAGGGGTTAGAAAGTCCGGCAATTAAATAACGGATGCAACGCCCCGGCGATAAAATAGTGGACGAAAACGTCGCGGCGATTAAACAGAACAAAATTGTTGATTGCACATAACATTTGAGATTTAAAAGTTGTGGACAGATATAATTTTCCTACTGACATTAATACTAGTTATCTGGGTGTATTTTAAATACTCATAATTAAGCCACAAAGGTTTGGATTAACCAAGGATTAGAAGCTACAAAATTTTATAAAAAGGAGTTCAATGGATGTAAATGTTACTGACATTTATTGTGTTAGCGATTGTTCATCCGATCAAATTATATGTAATTTTATACTCTATTAGCTTTTTAATTTACTTTTTAATTTATTATTGTAATTTTTAAAATAAGCACACTTATGCTACACATTCTAAAAATAGTGATTCTATGCAAGGTGGTAAATCAAATATATGTTTTTAAATAGATCATCCTGAATTAGTTTTTTTTTCACATATGCATGCTGTATACAAAGTGTGCAAAAACTCAAAAAGTAAATAATTACTTTTTATGAATTCACGAGTTGACAAAGTATTTCGTAAGTTTCCCATTTATATGCAGTTAGTGTGGTGGTATCGTTAATGACATTTTCGAGAAATCTGATTTATTATTATTACTCCTTTAAATTTGTAGTTGATTAGGGTTCTATCATCAAAAAGCATTCCTTAGGAGTGGGGATAAAACAAGAGAACAAGTTTATTTCATAAGCGCTTAGTTGTTCATTTTTGCAAGTGAACTCCTGTCAATGATTATCTCAAGTGAAATGATAATTAATTTTGATGACAGTGCAATTGCTTACATTGATATTTTTGTACTTTTTTGCTCGACGCTAAAATGAATTTTACACGTCAAAACGGTTTACTGTATTGGTGAAGCCGGTCGAAATGTTCTGTTAATCAGTAAAGTATACCATCAAAAGTATCCCGATGCTATAGTACCCCAAATCATTTGTTTTCAAAATCTTAGAGACCGATTGGAAGAATCTGGCAGCAATAAATATGAAAAGAAGGAAATATTGAGAGGACTATTTATGAAGAATTTGAACATAAGTAAAGCGTCGTCCTATTCCTATTAGCTGTATTGCTTCTACTTCTGTTTCCTTAGAATATTCGTTTATTCATGTTTCATTCATTTGATTATTTAATAATATTTGATTAAACCTCAAAACTTCAAACACTTACTATCATTTGTAAAAGCAAAAAATTTAGATTATCACACTTGTATCAAAATTAATTCTCATTTCACTTGGGATATTTCTTGACAACACCTTACTTTAAAAAATTAACAAATTCTTGACAATAAAATACATTTTTTGGAAAATGTCAAATTCACCCTGTATATTGTGTGCGTATGTGGATCTAAATTCAACTATTTATCAATTTATTCTTGTCTGTGGCTAGTTTGTCCAAAAATATCCATGACCTACTGGGCAGTGATTTATCAAATGCGATCTTTTTTTTAAACAAAAAGGTAAATAACGCCGAAAAGAAAAGAGCTAAACCCATAGTATTATTATTTATTGTTTCCAATAATTTAATAGTTACATAGTAATGAGTTCGGCAACTGATGGTACATTGTAGTTGCCTATTTGATTAAATTATATGATGAAGTAATAATTTTAGTGCAAATTAAATAAACATTTTACTATCAACTCGTCTAGGTTTGGATGATTTGTCAAGTTTTTTAGTCTTATTGATATACAGTGTGGTTCACCGGGAACCGCCGCGATTGTTTATGGAAAAACTGAAAGTAGAAAAATTCTGAAAATTTGTGAACATACCAAAGTCAATTCAACCAAAATATTTTAAAGATGACATAACTTCCGGTTTTACGGGAAGTATGTGTCAACTTGCTTATTTTAAATGGAACACTCTATATATTACTACATTTTTTGATTCTTTGTCTAATTCTAAGTATATTTTATGTACAATGTTACATACCTCACTGCAATCGTTTCTGACTTATTTAACTTTTTATGTCAAAATTGGCGTTTGCAGACCAAAAACTAATTTGAATTATCAACTATTCAAAAACGTTTTTTACTTGGTTTATGTATTTTTTATGTTAAGCTGGGTCCGTTTGAACAATATTTGTGCAAAATTGTCAAAAAAAATTATAAAGAGTGTTTGAAAATTGATATCAAAATGGTAGTTCTGAAAGTCGTCAAAGATTAATTTTAGCCTAAACTATACAAACAAAATCATTTAAATTCGTTTATTATTTATGGGGAATACAACAAAGTTTTGTCAAGAACACCTGAGACGTTTACTGCCCGATACCCAGAAAAACTAAAACCCCTACAAAGCACAGTAAAAAAGATTATAAGTGTTATACAAACTTATCCTTACTTTTGGACCACTAATGAGATGAAAATATAAAAATCGGTATGTTCCATTTGAAAAAATTGATCTTTGACGACTTTTCAGAACTACTACTTTGATATCAATTTTCAAACACTCTTTATAATTTTTTTTTAAATTTTGCACAAATGCTGTTCAAACGGGCCCAGCTTGATAGTTGATATCAAATTAGTTTTTGGTCTGCAAACGCCAATTTTGACATAAAACATTAAATAAGTCAGAAACGATTAAGGTGAGGTATATGACATTGTACATAAAATATGCTTAGAATTAGACGTAGGATCTAAAAATCTAGTAATATATAGGGTGTTCCATTTAAAATAAGCAAGTTGATACACACTTCCGGTTTATGCAAAACGATTGTAGGATTAATAGATACAAGAAGTTGTTGTCAGTGTCAGAAGTACCGTAATCACCATTCCGGGATACAATTCAGCAGAATGCTTACAACTAGTGATTAAAAAACATTGCCACTTATCAGTTTTTGTTGCTGACATTAGCTGTAATGTTTCACCAATAGCATGTTTAACTTTATTTGTCAACACATAAGTCATTTTTCTGAACAATGACAAAAAGGAAAATATGGTTTCCAAATAAATTTATTCACTGGTGGTATGCAGAGATGTATTTTTATAAAGAAGTCTGTAGTTAGCTTTAGAACGACCAAGTGATCTGCGAAATGATAAAATTTTTGTTTTGTCGATATTAACCACTAACAAGTTCTATTCGCAAAATTGTTCAAAAATGTGTATGTTTCTAGCCAAGTTGACTTAGAAGATTATTTGAGTTGTCTATGTTTATGGTTTGGAAATTTTTATTAATAAAATATTCTTTGATGTTTGTTATGAATACAGAAAAAGAATCGGGCTTAATAAATCTCCTTGTAAAACACCAGTGGTATTATTAAACAATCTATTAAATTCTTCAGATGTTTTAACTTTGACAGATACAGCCTGATATATGTTTCTGATAATAGCTATTATTCTGGAACACCTTTCTTTTTTTTTAAGCCCAGCTGTAGTTGTATAGCGAAGATCAGTACAAAGACATTATCAATGTAACCGCACCCTCTTCTAAATCCTGAACAGGCTTCCAATCTGTTAGATAAAATAGCTTAGCCAAAGTATTGACTAAGGCGCTGTTTCTGTAATTTGATGGTTTCTAGAGATTTCCTTTTTTATGGACTATAGTTAGTATGGCTTCCATCCACCTGGCGAAAATATGCTGGAGTTCTAAGATTTGGTTAAAAAGATAATTCAAATTAAGTACCTAATTGTGAGGTAAGTTCTTCATACATTTGTAAGTTATATTGTCAGACCCCGGTGACTTGTCATTTCTAGATTTATTTATTGCTTCGTAGATCTCACCCGTCGTAAATGGTTTAACAAATTGTAAGTTTCCAGCATCATAAAAAAGTGTGTTATCAATCAGTTGTGGATAGTAGATATTTTTGTAGAAATTTTCTCACACTGCCGGAGGAATTGTGTGTTCAGCATTTGCTTGGCAAAACGTTTTTTAAAGTAAACCTGAATGTTTTTGTTTCTCTGAAACTGAATTTTTTTCTGCTTTAATAGTTCATTGTACGCAAGTTCTTTTGATGTTTTTAAGCGTTCAGTTTTGATATGTGACATTCTGTGTCAAACCATGGAGCATTATATCTATTGGACCTGGCAAAATATTTTTTTTGTAAATCAAGTTAAGAGTTACAGTAGTATCTTTAATAGCAGGGCAAGAGTTTTAAATCTTCAATAAACCGAGTTCGTTTTGAGCATTACATTGTGATTTTGTATTGCAGAGACATCGATCTGTCCCATTTTATAGCATGTGAAGACAATGGTAGTACTTATTATTTTTGCTGTATAGTAAGATTTAAGTTAATTAATTGGTAATTAGCTATTTTTCAACTTGCTAATGTAAGTAATTTCTGCTGGCCTATCTTTTGAAGTTATATCGTTTAATAAGCAAAAATGCGTTTATGAGCATAAATTCAAGGATGCTGCTTTATCGGGCTCCGCCAGGATAAGTATAAATCAGTTTTCTAGCACCTCTTCAGGAATATCTCCGTGCTCGGCACCTCAATTACTAAAGTCACCCCCGATGATAATAGAATACCGTAATAAGTTTCATCTAGTTATCTGAGAGAGGCCCCTGAAGAATTTCTCTAATAAATAATTTAAGTCAAGCGATGAATTAAAATAAACATTTACTATTATTAATTATCTATGATGAAATGTCACTTATTCATTATGGTGATAGATCCCTATACATTGACTTGTAAAATATTGGTTGTGTTATTCCCAATCCAAAATTTCGATTTCGTTTTGTTTATAGTGTGAATGTTTCAATTTTGTCTTTAGTTTTACTTTTTCACTTTTTAATTGTTCCTTCAAAATTGATGAAAATGTCATTATTGACAAATTTGAATTTATATCATCTCAAACAGTAAAAGTATTTGAAAACTAACTGATCTTTTTAATTATAATTTTAAAATTTCTGGTTTTTATTATTGTTTTTCATTTGATATGAATTCTTTTTTTTCATTCAAGAGGGTAATCACTGCTGTCGCTCATTAGCAAATTTCTCTCTTACGAAAGAAACATTTTTTCTCTTACAGTAAAATATTCTATTAATTCTAATTAAGCGGTGTTTTTAGGTCTGAAGGCAAAATAAATTTTCTGAAAACATAAAATTTCAAAGCCAATACAACAATAGCAGATTAATACGTATTTTTGTGATTTGCGCATTGTTATCAAGGGTTTTTTTCAAAAGGTATCGATGACTTTGTAGAATTTGTGATGCAAAAAAACACGGAAGAAATTAGAAAATTGAATTCTTGACTAAGGAAATAAATGTATAATATAAGTACACACCCAAAAAACGATCTAAATTGAATCACTAATCAATGACCATTTGTTTTTTTAATTGCTAGAAAGTAGTAGTATGCAAATTAAAAAATTCTCTAATTGTTGTATGATTTCATTAGTATTATTGAAATCATAATAAAACGTATAGATACACATTTTAGGTTTGCAAGATGTGGACAGATATAATATTCTGACTGACATTATACTAATGGTTGGTAAAATGTTTTGACATTTACAAAAATAGAATAGGGCGATAAAAGTAATACAAAATTTAAAATAAAAGTAAAAAAAGAGGTTAATAAGTCCTTAGTGCATAGTGTAATATGACTACTTAATAAAAGAAAAAATCGATTACCAAGATTGATCCGGGTTAGTCTACAATAAACGAAGTAGATGTATACAAACGAAATAGAAAAAAACCTAAAAAAAATAAGAAATTTAAGAAGAAAAATTATACAGAAACAACAGAGACAAATAAAAAACGTCAAATAATTTATAAAAAAATAAAAAGGTTTTTTTTAATTCTACTCAAGGAAACAAATTTCTCTATCCTGATTCAAACAACCGAACTCTATAAAGGCTAACCGCACTAACTACTATTTTAATTGTTCAACCCAAACTATTGGAAACAATGAATAAATCAATTTTGAAAAACAATCACTAACCGATAACAATTTTTCTAAAAGGGTGACCCAGGGACGTGTACGAGGATCTATTGAAATCTAGTTAGTCTAGACCAGTCCTTGTATAAACAAAATATTGCGTTACCATAGCAACGAACAATAACTTATTAAAAGTGTCAGTGTAAAGTTTGACGTCAAAAAAGTAAACCAAAGTCACGCAATAAATTAAATGAAAAAGATGTCCACCGAAATTGTGAAAATCGAAAAATTGGAGTATCGAGAAATCATCAAGTACCTGTATTTAAAAAGGTTAAGAGGCAAGCAGATTTACGAAGATATGTTTAATACCCTTGGTGATCAATGTCCTTCGTATGCGACCGTCAAAAATTAGAATGCAAGCTTCAAAAGAGGTAAATTTTCCATTGAACGGATATCTGAAGCACTAAATATTTCATACGAACGCGTTCATCATATGGTTCACGTCAATTTGGACATGAAAATGTTGACCAAAAGCGTGCAAGGGTAGAAGCATTGCGTTCGATCTATGCTCGATTTGAAAACAATGTAGACTTCTTAAACCGAATTGTTACTATGGATGAGACTTGGGTACATTTCTACAATCCAGAAACAAAGTAAAAATCGACGGAATAGCAACACTCTGGTTCACCAAGACCTAAGAAGTTTCGTGTCCAAAAATCTGCTGGAAAAGTTCTTGCTTCAGTTTTTTGGGATTGCCATGGAGTAATCATGATTGATTTTTTGGATAAGGGTAGAACAATAACTGGAGATTACTATTTGACATTACTGACTACTCTACGGGAAAATATTAAAGAGAAAAGACGCGGAAAGCTATCCAAAGGTGTTTTGTTTTTGCAGGACAACGCCCCTGCACACAAATCTCATGTTGCCATGCAAAAATTCGTGATTTAGGGTTTGAATTACTAGAACACCCCCTTATTTACCCGATTTGGCTCCGTCCGACTACCACCTCTTTCCTCAACTGAAAAAAAGTTTAAAAGGTCGTAAATTTTCTTCCAACAAGGAGGTAATAGAAGCTGTGGAGGTCTGGTTTGCAGAGCAAGAAGAAACATTTTTTTTAAAGGTCTAGAGACGTTGCAGGTTTGCTGTAATAAATGTATCTAATTAAGAGGAGAATATGTTGAGTAATAAAATATTTTGACATTGAAACTTTGTTTGGTTTTATAGTAGGCTAAGAATTTTTCAATATATCCTCGTAATTGATCCATAACTTTTTTGCTATTGAAATTACCAAGATGTGGTTTTCATCATTAAGTAAGCACACTTATAATGCATATTTTAAAATACTGAGTAGTAATTCAAAGTTTTGCTTTTTAAATGAAACACTCTGTATATTTTTACATAATTAGGTAAAGTAGCCTGCAAAAACTTTTTTAATATTATATGTAGGTACTCTATAAGAGCCCTTCTAGGTGGAGGTGAAAAGAATACTAAACTTAGTAAGTTGTAATCGCCGACGTTTTGCTCACCGTTGTCTGGGCTTTATAAAGACTGGAAATATTTCATAATTAGTTTTAGAATGAGAAAATAGTAAGATGTTGTACAAGTCTAGCTCTTTCCGTTTCGGCATTATTCAACTCTTTCTTAGACAAATGGCTCAAATTTGATAAATCACTGCCGTCAATATTTTCCAAAAAACTAGCTACAGAAAATTTTAGAATAACATGAAATTTAAATAAATAGACGAATTTTTATCCAGATACGCACACACTATATCGCAAAAAGTAAATTTTTCTTTTTTATAAATGGTACACCCTATACTTCGCTTCACCAGTCGATTAAGTATTTCATGAACTTTCCATCGATATGCAATCTATATGGTAAATTCTGGATAGTTATTTACATTTTCCTATCTGTTTCATTATAAAGAAAAAGGATTGAACACCTGTATTGATATCTAGCTGCATGGTTTCTGTTTTTGTTTACTAAAAATATTTATTCAGATTTATTATTGGTATTGTTAATTATATATTAATATTGATTAAACTTCAAGACTTCAAATCTCTTACTATCAGTTGTTTGTTATTTTTTAAAAGTAGTAAACTAGATTAACACACTACCATTAAAATTAATTGTCATTTTACTTGGGATGTGTGTTGAAGGCAGCCTGCTTGCAAAAATGAACATCTTTATAATAAAGCAATTTTTTTTTAAAATGTCAAATAATCGTCCAAAATTCACCATTCAAACTGCATATTAGTGGGAAGCTTACGAAGTACTTAAACTATTCGTAAAAAAAATACAAGGTGTTCCATTAAAAAAAAAATTATTCAATTTTTGGTGTTTCAGTTCACCCTGTGCAGTGTCTGCGTATGTGGATCACAATTTGACCATTTATTAAAATTATAAAATTTTCTGTAGCTAACTTGTCGGGAAGTATTCATGGCCTACTGTGCAGTAATCTATTAAACGTTATGCATTTAAGCTCATAGGAGATTCCATGGCATAGATTTTCTTATTTTCATTTATTTTTCACATTTATTAAGGATTAGTATAACAAAGGGTTGGTGTTTCTTATGCTGGTTTAGATTCTGTTGTTATTCGAAACCCTGTTTTCAAAAAATGCAATATTTCCATAATTTGAAAATTTGAAACAAAAGTTACTTGTTCCGTTAAAGTAAACTCATTAACCTTTGGGAGGTCGCGCGCGGACTCTCATTCCGCAAGTTTAAGATTTTTGGTATATTTTTTTAACGCGCGGTCATATTGTGGTGGGGTTAACAGTAGTCTCCTGAAATACCCTAATAGTGAGTAGTAACAAGTCATAGGCCGGTGAGTGCATTTGTTTCGTTGTTAGTGTACGTTGCGGAGTGATACTCCGCGTGCGACTTTGCTTGTGCGTTTTTTTTCTAAAGTGATATTTCAGTACCGTTTTTATTCAAGGTAACTACAGTATTTTCCTTCTAAAATATTTTAAAATAGTATTTTCAAAATGTTTAGATGTGTTCCTGGGAAAAAGAACAAAGACATTTAGAGAAACTCATGGCAGAATGCTTGGCGGACGAACATATGCCAGCTACTGCTTATGAAGATGACGAAGACGAATCGGAAGAAGATATTGTAGTGATGGAAGAGATCGACAGCAATACTGAACAAGAAATTTCAGATGATGAAGATGACATTGTTGAAATTCCAATTCAGGAAGCAATATTCATTGGAAAAGATAATACAACCATATGGTCTAAACATCAAATACCCAGACGTGGACGAACTAGAAAACAAAATTTAATAAAACATCTTCCTGGTGTGAAGCCGCCAGTGAAAGACTTGAAGAAGGAATTGGAAATTTGGTCTTATTTTTTTTCCGATACAATTTTGAATGTAATCGTTGAATGTACAAATCAACATATACGAGAAAAACGTGAACATTATCAACGAGAAAGAGATGCCAAAGATACAGATTTATTGGAAATGAAGGCCTTGGTTGGTCTTATATATTTATGTGGAGTTTTAAAGTCAAGCCGATTGAATGTCGATGAATTGTGGGACAAAAATGGTACCGGAGTAGAACTATTTCGACTTACGATGTCTCAACAAAGGTTTCGTTTCATTTTGCAACATCTCAGGTTCGACGATTCAACCACTCGTGACGCACGCAGGAAATATGACAAGCTTGCTCCCATTCGACAGATATTTGATAATTTCGTCAACAAATGTAAAACTGCATACTCGCCATTTGAAAACGTAACCATTGACGAAAAACTGGAGGCGTTTCGCGGACGGTGTAGTTTCCGTCAATATATACCTAGCAAACCCGCTAGGTATGGCATAAAGGTGTTTGCATTAGCAGATTCAAAACATTTTATACACTCAATTTAGAAATATATGTTGGTCGGCAACCGGAGGGCCCTTTCGCAGTAAGTAATTCGCCGAATGATATTGTTTCAAGACTTTGTGAGCCCATAAAAGGGTCTGGCCGAAATGTTACAGTCGATAACTGGTTTACCAGTATGACTCTCCTCGACAATTTGCTGGCGAATTACAATTTAACTCTTCTGGGTACAATAAGGAAAAACAAAAGAGAACTTCCATTAGAATTTGCTCGTCCATCAAATCGTCCTCCTCAATCTAGCATGTTTGCTTTTAAAAAAATGCAACATTACTATCATATATTCCAAAGAAGAATAAAAATGTTTTATTGGTGTCAAGTGTGCATTTTGACGATAAAGTCAATGAAAACACAAATAAGCCAGAAATGATAATGGACTACAATGACACTAAAGGAGGGGTTGATTGTGTCGATAAATTGTGTGCAGCTTATGATGTCTCAAGAAACACTAGAAGATGGCCCATGGTTGTTTTTTATTCGTTGTTGAATGTCGCAGGAATTAATTCTTTCATTATACATTCAACCAGTAATTTGAACTGGAATATTCGTCGTCGATTGTTTCTACGAAAATTATGTTTTCAATTGATTGAAGGTCATCTTCGTCGGCGTGTAAATCAGACAATTCCAAATATCATGAAAATTCGAATAAGGGGAATATTAGGATTAGAAGAGCTTCCACCTCATCCAGTTTCAGATAATGCTCGTGGTCGATGCGCTTATTGTGATCGAAAAAACAGACCAACACGATTTTCGTGTGTAAAATGTCAAAATTTGTATGCTTGGAGCATTCGTTGAATGTATGTACTGATTGCTCCGTCCTCGAAAATGAGAGCGAATGAAACTTTGTTTTTGCATTACTCATAGATTCTAAATTTTCTTTATTAAAAGTTAGGGTTCTTATTTTTTAATACAAATACATAATATCTTAAAGTTTTTGTTTTTTATTTCAAAAATGCATTCATTGTAACCAATTTCTCATAGCGGATTGACAGTCCGCGCGCGACCGTTCTTGTATTAAAATTAGACGCGACCTCCGAAAGGTTAAAATGTTCAAAAATCTAACAGTTTTCATGCTTTTCAAGTTAATTTTTTAAACGGGTGCCATCTTGGATTATATAATTACAAAATTTCAATTTTTTCTGGTAGCAAACAACAAGCAAGCCTGCAAGTTGGTACGCGCGATAGCGCCTCATAGAAAACATCTAGAATCTTGATTTTTTACAGTAGATCTACTACAAGGAAGAGCTGATTAGAAATTGAGTATGATACGATGCATCTTTTCTGTCCCAACCCCACCACAATCATGTCCAAAACAGGTTTTTGGAGGCAAATTATTACCTTACAATTCAATTTTTGTGCTTCATGACTTAAACCAATGTTGTTCGTCATGACAACTTGCATCTTTTTACTTTTATTGTCATATCACTTTTGAATACCATATGTATTTGCTTACATGTTGCTACCAACCCGGAAAGGTGTCAGCCCTTTCTACTATTTCTGCTTTTAATGATGTCTGTCAGTAATCCATGAAAACAAATGCATTGTTACGTCCATATACCCCTCTCCACCACCCAAATTGTTTAAGCTGAAAACTTCAATATACAAATTATGACCAATTATGAGCTGAATATGTATTTCCGATTTTTAAATTTGTTTAGTAGAAATTCATACTTTTAAGTGGGGGAAAAGGAATAAAAACGTGTGTTCTCGCCCCCCACCCCACCGCACTGTTAAAAATTATTTAAATTTTAGTTTTCAAAACATTTAAATTATGGCATATCGCAATAGCAGTCAAGATAAAAGTACTCTGAAAATCGGTCCTATAAAGAAATCCTTTTGCAGGAATGTTGCGAACGAAATTATAAGCACTCTAATTATCCTAAATTTAATTTTTGAGCACTATTGCTCTGCAAACCATTCCCGTCACTAGTAATCAAAGTGGAGACAGAAGTACTTTGAAAATCGGTAAGTTTGGAAAATGCTTTCGGAAAGGTATTGAATGATTACAAAATACGTAAAACAACCCTTCTTCGAGAGAGGTTTATTAGTACTCTATCCCTCATTGATACGATATCTATATCGGCCTTGGCCGATTGTTGCTCATCATCGTTAAATATTATAATAAAAAGTACTAAACAACACACGGTCAATATCAAATGGCAGACTCGACCTCATAAGCTATTTTTAGTATATAGACCTAATGACATTTAAAACTATTTTAAAAAAAAATCCTAATTTATGAGTAGTCAAATTGTGTTAGTGTACACCTTCTATTATACCTCTGCCGCCACAACAGGCGTCCACCTACCCTCATCGACACCACAATATAAATATCAGTAAAACTGCATATATAAATGCAATTCAACTACGTATAATCACATTAAATGCTCCTTTTTTTTAAGATTTTGCATAAAGAAGTGTCTTTCTCCAAAGTACAAATAACGTACTGCGGGTGACCACCTATACTGCGACGTGTGGGAAGAAAAAAGGTTGTTAATATTGAATTGTAAATTTATAAATTTATTTCTAATTTAAGTTGTTTCTTGGTTAACTCGTAAAATTTCAGCAACAACCTAAATTTTATTTTAAACAAAAAAACTGAAACTACTTTTTTTAAAAAAGTAAACAATTTTAAATTAAATTTAAATTAGGCGCATGAGACTTAATTAAAATCTAACCAACTTGAGGTCAAATTGCTTATAGTAAGTGAATTTTTATAGATGCGGACCGCGCGTTGTTTTCTTTTGGTACGTTGTAGGTACGTCTTCAATGCTGCACCAGTTGCTAGGTTATGAGTACGGCCTCTTGCTCTGTTACCAGTATGCTTTTGGTGCTCCAGTACGTTTTAAGAGGAACTTTTTAATTACTTCTGAGAGTCGTCTTGCCCATACTATTGTTAACACACTTTAGTACGATACTAATCGATATAGGTAAGTGACAAAATCTGCCTTATTTACTTAACCACAGTTCTAATTAATTTGTTTGGTATACTGCTTCGTTTTCCTTTTTCCTACGATGATCACGTTTCCGTGTCAGTCAACTTCCATTTATCTGTAGTACCTACGGAGATCACGTTTCCTTTATAGATAAGTTTTATTTTAATACACCATATTCGTTGTCTTCTAATCAATTTTCTGCAGTGTATCACTTTTACATTCACTTTCATAACTTTGCTTCCATTAACTGTAATTCTACTCTGTCTTTATTTTTCTTTATACCGTTTTCGACCTTCTTACACAACGTTTAAACGACGACTTTTTTTTACGTCTCTGTCACTTCCTTATATAAGCTTCGTCCAAAGCCATCTTTGGTTTTTTTTTAAAACCGGTTTTCCGCTAACGGTTTTGAGGTCGATTTTACCGCCATCTACTGACCCGATTCAAGTACTATGCTTAATTTTGCCGTTTACTTTTTTAATTATAATTATTCTTTCTAAAATCGAATTAATGATCGATTTCCCAACTTTTAGGAGCTAAGATTTGTTCCTATCGCATTTATTTCCTCTATACTTCTTCCGTCGCAAAGGTATATGTGCATAAATTTTTCTACATACCCTCTTTGTTTATGTGTAAGTATTCATTATAAAATTTTTAATTTTTTTAACTACACCCGCACTCATCCCACTAAACAACGAACATTAAAACATTGTTTTGTAACATTTGAACTAAGTAACAAAATGAACACTTCATTTTAACATTGGTTCTACATCACATCAACATTGTTTATAAAAAAATATTTGAACATGTAAATAACATTACAAAAAACATTATTACAACAACATTAGAGTAAATTATTTTTTTGTGCAATATAGTATAAACAAACTTTTTGCGCAGAACTGGACAGATAAAAAAAATGTGTAACAGCGTTACATTAAACTAAAATTTTAAGAGAAACGGTGCAAAAACCAACAACTTTTCTGGGAAAATGTAGGTTAACAGCCCTTTTGGGTTGACAGATTATGCTCAAAATCAAATCAGATCTGTGCTATTATAAATAAGACTCATATAAAAAATTTCATAAAAGTTGAACCGGTGGTTTCCTTGATTGTCCACCAGGCAAAATATTTTTCTTATAACGTACATACTAGCTCTAATTCGTCGAAAAAAGTGAAAAAATAAAGATGTTAAAATTTTCGGTTTGGAAACTGTTGCGTAACTCCTTAATCTTATGTATAATTGAGTAATAACATGTTTACTAAATTTGAGGTAATTTATAATGTATTTAGACGCCTTTGAGCTTTGTAACTATTTTGAATTGATTTATATTTGCTCAAAATTACTTTCGATGCCAAAGTGAAAATTTAAATTAATGATAGGTATGCTACCTCTGTGGGACCCATACCATCAGTGGGAAGAGCCAAGCGGTAGACGCGTCAATATCACAAACTGAACAACCGCAGGCGCGCTGTTCAAATCCAGTTGACGACGAGAGATTCTATAGAGCCAATTTAAAAAAAGACAAATCAAGATTCAACAACGTGATAATATAAATAGTTACGAACAATAAAAGAACAATAAGATAAAAATAGTCACGTTTTATTGTACACGTTGTTATAATATTTTAAGTTGACATAGTTACACCGTTGGTAATAATAACCTATGTTAATAAGATTACAAAAAGCAGTTAAATTAACATTATCACACTGTTACTTTTTGATGTAACAATTGTTAACATTTTTTTCTTGACATAATAAGGTTCGTTTATGTAATCTTATATTAATATGTAATGTCGTTAGTGTGAACGCACACTACTCTGATTCATTTTCAAATCTATACGAAAATCAACCTTTTTTCAAATTCGTCTCACATTAGAACGGCTTAAGATATTTTCGTTTCGAAAAAGTTTCGAGTTTACGAAAGATGTGTCTTTATTTTCGATTTAAATTTTTTGTACGAGGGCATCTTCGAGGTTAAAAAATGTTGAAAATAGTCAAAAAATTTCAAACAAATTGAGCCGTAAGTTGACCACAACTCGCTTATTTACGGACCGATTTTCAAAATTCAAAAAGCATCATACGCGGATAAAGAAATAAAATTTTTGGCTGTTTTAGTTTTGTTAGACCTCGCGTGTTTTCAAAGTTATAAGCGAAAACGTTTCCGACAAAATTTCATTCGAAAACTAAAACGGCCATAATTTCTAAATTATAACAGTAAAAAAAAATTTATTTAAAAAAACGTTCCTTTTATGACCCTATCACATAATGTTTAAAAAATTTACATTAAAAAAATTTTTTAAGGATTTTACATTGTTATACGAATACTGTAATTTTATAACTCCGAACCATATTACGTAAAACACGAATAAAAATCAAAATATTCGTAATTTTGCAAATTTTCGAATGGTTTAACTGTAGAGGATTCAATTTCACCAAAAATCTTCGTATGCACGAACTTGATGACTCACACACGCGTAACTGCGAGCGTTATGCGAACCAAACAGTCAATTTCACCTAAATAAACTTTGTTGTATTACGTTAAAGCGGTCGAGCCAATAAATCCGCTTCTAAATATTTTTTAATAAATAATTTCTATTCGGACACATCCATATCTTCTATATTAATATGTTATGTCGTTTGGCGTCCTCACCTACTCTCGATTCGTTGCGAGCGCACACCCGAATACTTGACCATTGTACAAATTCACATGGAGACATACCTGCATTCATATTGATTACTCAACTGAGAATGTTAATGTAAGTGCTATTATTGTTCATGACTGTCTGCTCTTAGAAGCTAATTTATTTTTGCTTAACGCAGGAGCATGCGGCGCTAGTTTTTTATAATTAGTGGGATAACACTGTTTTTGTTTCCCAAATGACACTAAACTTGCGCCGACGTGTGCTACATATGCACTTAAAAGAGTCCCCTTCATGATTACTAATACTTAATTATCTTCTTAGGGATGTTTTTGGATTAAGTTCCTAATCTATAGCAGACCCCTACGTGAATGGCTGTTATGGATTTAATACAATTGATTTTCATGGTTTTCTTTTTTCTCTGCGATTACAAAACGCAGAGATGTCTTACAGAGCGGTAGTGTTCAAAAAATTAGATTTAGGGTATCTTGACTGCTCATAAAACACTAAATATTCTTTCAAAAGAATTTTTCGATTTAACGTATGTTCAGCGTACATCTCTTTTGACCAAGATTACAAAATGCAGAAATCTCTTGGAGAGGGGCTGTGCTCAAAAGTTGAATTTTGATCAGAAATCATTCAATATTTTTCCAAAAGCTTTTCTCGATTTGACCGATTTTAAGGTACTTTTTTTCAAATACGCACACATTGAAAGCCGAACAAATATAAACTTTTTAATCTTATGATCCCAAATGGCCCCCATTTCTTAAAATAAATACAGTTACTATATCTTAAAAACCATAAAGTTTTGATCTTTGTAAGAAAGTTATTATGACTTTATTTGAATGAAACTAGCAACTTCTGTTTTTTTAAGTTTTTTAAATAAGAGAAATATTACATTTTTTCGAAAATAGAGATTTTCGAGTTTTCCATCATTGCTCATCTAACCAAAATTGTATCTTTTCTAATAACAAAAGGTATCCATACAATTTTACTCAATTTGGAGTCACCGTATGATTTTTTTGGCGATTCCCATATACTCGACGGTGATTTGTCGTACCAACACGTAATTTTAAACTACTGAATTCTTTCTTACATCTGTGGCGTTTAGGGTGTATTACTCTACACGCCGGGTTGAATCAGAGAAAGAGTTGCATTTGAGTCGGTTTTAGTAGCGTTTATTATTATACATAGCGTGATCGAGCTATACTAATGATAATTATAAATGGAAACGTTGTAGGTCAGCACATAGTAATTGGCGTACTATGTGCGGTGCGATGTCACCTGATATAGTGGTATTATGTGTCGTGCTTAAGACGGCGGCCCGGAATGAATTGCACCGATGGGTTCGAACTTCGGCCGGTCTTCACCTGGTGCTTGTGCGGTGACTACTTGGCTGGTTCTTGACTTGTTGGCTTCTCGGCCGCCCTCATTATACGGTTGTAACTGCACTGGTCTAAACTGAATTCGTACTTTGAACGTAGGTTCAAACTAAACTGAACTGATGGCGAACTGTGTGTTGAACTGTGTGTCGAACTGAATTCTGTTGTTGTTCCTACTTCGTTTTATACATACGAAGTAGGTCAGTGTGCTTAGTAAGCAAGGCCGTTAAGAAATGCTGAGTGCACTTGCTTACTTGCAATTGTATGTTTTGATTTCCGCGTTTACTACATACGTAATAAGCGGATGTAGAGTTGATTAGAATGGGGTTGGGATGTCAACTCCACACATCAAAAATTATAAGATTAGAAATTTTTAAAGTTGGTTCAAGAAAATGGAATAAAAAAATTACCTGCAATTTTAGTTTAATGTTTTTGTTTACATTTTTAATACTACAATGGCCAATTAAGATATTTTTTTGATAATTTGAAAACCTACCCTGTATGACAGACATCAAAATTTAAAAAGTACAGTTTTTTCAACTTTGTTTACATCTAATTTTGATTAAATAAATGTATGTCGCTTTATTTACAGTTTTCTAGTTTTTTTATACATACACACAGTGGGATCCAATGTTTTAAAAATAGATTTATTTTAAAATAATATTTAGGAGCTTAAAAAATTATTGCTTTTTTTAAAGTGAATACAAAACATTGACACCCACTCTTCAACTTTAAGAAGATAAAAAGTGCATTATCTACTATTGCTAACAGTCTTAATTTTTCCTCATTTCTACGCAAAATATGTAGTATAAAAAGCGTAAAAATTGACTAGTAGAGGAACAAATAACGTTTATTAATTTACTTAAAAGTATCGATTGTCTTCTAATGTTACTTATATTATAATCGTCATTGGTCATGGTACACGACTAGAGTTTAAATGTCTTTCTTGCATCACAATTACATTTCAAAATGGATATATAATATATACATTGTTTTTACAAATAATCACGCTTACGTAATTATGTTTGTCATAAACAATTTTTAATCATGCATTAGTATCGATTTATAGTTTTTCATATACAGTGACTGGCAAAGAGTTTGCAACAAATGAGAAAAAATTTTTGTAATTGAGATATCCGAACATTTCTTTTGGTAAATGAATTCAACATATTGAATGACAAATGTGATGTGACCACTTTTATGGCGGCAAATTTAAAAATTATCTCTTAAATATGTAAAAAGTGAGATTAGATAACAAGATATTAAAAAATGCCTATAAGAAAATATGGTTTAGAATTAGTTTGTACGTCTATGTGCAAATTGTAAAAAAAAATAACGACTTTTCAAAATACTAGTTTTTAGTTTTTTCGGAAATTTTTTGTATGTTTTTTGTATGAGCTTATTATCCAGGCAATATTGTAAAAAATTGTTTAAATTAGGTTTAGAATAAAAAGAATTGATCATTTTAGGACTATTTTAAAATAATTCTAAATTTGTAATTTCAACCTTTTCTTTTCTGTAGGCCATTGCAACAAAGTCCGTCTTAAAAACAATGTTTTTTGTTCTTTACTGTCCATTGGGAGACTAATAAATAAAAATTACTAGATTGTGAAGTTTGTTTGTTGGTTTTATTTTGTTTTATGTAAATCAAACGCAAACAATTTTGTTTTCTCGATATTTCCGGAAAACATGCCGGAAAACTGATATTTTTGAAAAATCGTTGTTTTCTTTTGAAAATTTGCATATAGACGTATAATTTAATTCTAAACAATTTTTCTCTTAGGCATTTTTCAATATCTTGTCATCTAACCTCACTTTTTACATATTTAAGGGATATTTTTTTAATTTGTCGCCATGACAGTGGTCACATGACATTTGTCAAATTTTTTTTTTGTCATTTGATATGCTAAATTCATTTACCAAAAGAAATTTTTGGATATCTCAATTACAAAAATTTTTCCCATTTGTTGCAAACTCTTTGCCGGTCACTGTATAACATAAGCAATCATGACTAAGTAACTCAGTTCCAGTTTGATCTCAAGTCTCCTGCAGTAATATAACAACACAACCAATATGGCAATTTTGATTTATTTTGGTTCTTGCATTTTATTTTTGATTATCACGTTTATTCATCTAATATTTTTATCATAATACAATATGACACAACTTAATAGGTAATCAGAATCAATTTGTACTTACTACTATAGTCAAAACTTAAATATTGCAAATGTTTTTCCATATAATAACAAAAAATTACAGTCACTAAAATATACATATAGATAGTTGATGCTTAAATAGCTGCCAACTTAACAATTTGTCATATAGATTCAGTTTTTATTAATTTGTCGTTTATAAATACTTTATGTACAATAGGATTTTTTATATTGCTTATAGTATATTACATCTACGTACAAACAAAATTAATGAATTTTTATAGTGAAAATATTTAATGAGTGTTATTTACATTTGATATGTTGCTTTCACAAATGCTTATTGCGGATAGTTCATGTAATTTCTTAACCATCTAATGATAGTAGCGTCCAAATAACCAAAACAGGCAACATTTGCAAAACAAAAGATTGAAATAAGTAAAGAAAGTAATTGTTCCTTTGAGTTTTCTTGTTTTTGTTACTATTATTTATACAAAATTTATAAATTACACTTCATATAATTGTATGGTGCCAACTTCCTTAATAAAAGAAAATTCGTCGTACAATTCAATACCGCAAACCTTACTTACGTAATTAATTAAATGTTTGTTTAATGTAATTAAAATATTTGAAATTTCTCAACTTTAACAAAAACACGAAAAATTAAATTTCTATTTATGTTATTTTGCAGAGGTGTTAACTATATCAAAATAAATATTGATCAGCATAAACATTCAATTCCACATTGAAAACATATAAATTAAAAAGTTATAATGAATTATTGTATTTAATACAATGTCCACGACCTCGCGTAATTTTATGAATGTGATATTCTGCGCGTTTGTTTTTAAAAATATGTGATTGAGATTAAAAAGTAAAAAGATTTTGAGGGAGCGCAAAAGACTTGTAAAAGTTTTAAAATATTAAAACATTCATGGAACATAATATAAAAAGCACTACAGTATTCTTTCAAAAACTATAATTGATTCGTTTATTCTTGTCTTAATAAAAATTGTTGTATGCGAGCAAAAATAAAAAAAAAATGTGTGCAGTTATAATTTATAGCAAAATGTAACATTGTTTTACAGAATCTTATATACTCCACGAGATCGCCCCGGCAAGTATAGAATTATTGTTAATTTATTCAAGTACAAATTGCTCAAAATGAATACCAACGTTCAAATAGAACAATATTTGATGTTATATTAATAAATATTCTATTCTTTGTAGACTTGCATTTGAGCTATCCTGCACTGATAAACCTAATCAAGGCGAAACGCGTGTATGTAGGTGCTGTTCGTGGTTCTGCAATTGTCACTGATAAATTTCTAGCTGAAACTTAGCTACTACAAATTTCTATCTATTTTAAAAGTTAAGAAAACCACTTGTTGTTCTGCAGTGAACGAAATAAAACCAAAAACGAAGCTAAAATTACACGTTAAGGTAACGCATTTTGCGATTAAAGCTTGTTTCAGGAGTAGTATGTTTCAGCACTTTTGAAGTTTTTATCTCTAAACTATACTTGCAAAGCAGAATATGCACCATGAGTTGTGCACTTTAAAAATCCATTTTTATTGGTTCAAATTTTTTTTTTAGTTCAAGGAAAAACCAAAATAATTTGATGTGTTTTAATGTAAACTTGTATGAAAAGAAATGGAAGTTCTTTCGCACTGCAAACTTAACCTAGTCAACTGTCAGATAAATATATATTTGGTGCCACAAAATTGCATGGTCAAGACGTGACTGATTTGTGCCTTATATCGGCTAGTTGTATAATTAGTATTTATTTTTTAAAACAGAGACAAGCATATAATGTTAATTTTTTATAAACCTACACATGATTTGCACTTTTTTGATCCTATTGGAGAAACGGATTGAAAATGTAACAAAAAGTAGTTAATTAAACAGGATGGTGCTACTATCTACGTTTGCAGTAAATCTATGGTCACGATAAAAGTTCCTTTTTCCAAAAGATTAATATTGGCGATTGAGTACACAGTGTGTTCCAAGCTCATCTGACTTCTCTCTACGAAAGAATTTTTGTAGAGCTTTGCCCGTACCAAATATCTTGGAAAGAATTAACCACTATTCCAAAACAATTAAAATTTCTACGCAAACATGTACCTTAGATAGTTATCGCAACGCGTAATCCAAACCCATTTAAATCTCAGAATAAATTTTTGTACACTAACCAAAACTAATACTGTACACAACAAACCATGATCACAACTTGTCATGAGTTTATAAATAATTATATAGAGGGTGATTTATACCACGAGGCAAAAAATGAAAATATGTGTTCACAGTTTGATTCTAAGCAAAAAATGCGAAATAATTTTTTTTCAATCGGCCTTTGTTTTCGAGATATCGAGATACCAACGTTTGAAAGATACGATTTTAAGTTTCACAAAAAACTAATATACTAAAAAAAATCTTATTTATTGGTTATCGTTTGGGTAGTGTTTGTAATTGTTAGTCTTAAAATTTAGTTCAAAATGCAGTTCAGCAACTTGAAGTTGAAAATCAACAAGGTTTGTGCTGGTATTTATAGTGGTTTTACGTTGTCAGGCTTGCATGCAGCTGTCGGTGGACTTTTCGAACATACTTTGTAAGTTAAGGTATTGGTTCTTCTTTGTGTTACAGTTACAAAGTTTTTAAATAAAGTTTTCATATTGCCTACTATTATTTTTGTGTAAAACTTGAGACCAGGTTTTTTAAAAGTTTGAACCTCGATATCTCGAAAACAAAGGCCGATTGGAAAAAAATTATTTCGCATTTTTGCTTAGAATCAAACTGTGAACACATATTTTCATTTTTCGCTTTGTGGTATAAATCACCCTGTATATATTGTTTATGTATAATTTGCAAGTTAATTAATCATAAATGCACTAATTAGTAGTACTGATTATAAAGTTAAAGATCCATAACGCATATAAGAAAATGTAAGTACAATTTCACCGATTTGTAAACAGCTCCACCGTCAATTTTCTGTGAAATATTTTAATTGTTTTCTTGCGCGCGTTGAATTAGCGTCACCGTTGAACCGCTCCAAGTTTGTGCTTGTGTCTGGAAGTTATTGTGATTTGTTGTGACATTGACTAAGTGCGAATACGTGAATTGCAAAAACAAATAATAAGAAAAACAGAGACAAAAGTTTTTTTAAACTTCCAATAAAAGATGTGCACCGCGCCAGCGAGTGGCAAAAAAATTGTAGGAACATTGTTATTGCTCTTGTACATACTGACGCTTTAGGAAATAAGTTAATTTTTTAAGGTCAGACATAATTATAAACAATAAAAGAATACAATTACATAAAAATTCAGTGCCAGCAAAACTCGTATAAAGTAATTCACACAAATTCGTCGCGTGTTTTAATAACTTTATTTCGTTTGAAAATTGATCGCATATAATTTATGATTTTTAATTTATCCAACTGTAAGTTTTGGGCAAAAACAAAAATACAAAACAAATTTAATAGTTAATTAATTTGATTACATTGTACTAAAAGTTGTGTGTAATTAATGAAAACAAAAATTTTAAAAAGAATATTTAAAATTAAATACAATTGACTCAACATATCTTTTATCAGTGAATTTATGTTATTTTTTTCCCTAGAATCAATTTGCAAAGTCCTTCTTGATTCAAAAGAAAACTCAGCAGTTTCATCTTTTCTAACTGGGTCCGAAGCAAATAAATAATAATGTAAATAATAACTACAATTACATGAAAATACATAAAAACGATGTTCTTATATAAATTGTATTTAATTTAATTTTTTGAGTGTATTTAACCGATTGACCTCAACTTGGTCGGCGAAAAAAATATATACAAAAGTTTAGATCGTTCAGAAAAAGATTGTAACTAGTTTTCGGTTAACGTATCATATGATGCTATAACTCGTGTTAATCAGTATATAAGGACACCAGTTATAAAAATATTTGATGAATTATTTTAATTGTTAATTTTCTAGTCCAATTTTGAAATAAAAATTAGTGTTTACAATCATTGCATTTATTTATAACGTAGACTGGCTGGCGATAAATCATCGAAACCTGATACCGTTGCTGATAACATTTTTAAAAGCTAAATGCAGTTTTACAACGGTGGAATTTGTAGTTCGCATTTTATAAGCTGGCGTCGCCCAAGTACAGTTTCATTTTTTATGAAAGGTAGGGGTTCTCTAAAAGGCACGATATTTAACATTAGGATGCTCCTCTTAAAGAACTTTTTACTCAATGCTAGTACTGTCAAAACTGTCGTCATCTTCCGGCTTCTTAGAAAAATGAAGTTACAGGTATGCTCTTTAAGTATCAAAGACGATGAAAGATAGACGGATAGAGTGTTTTTGTGCAAAAAAAGAGTGATGGGAAGACACAAAGGCACCAAAAGAATTTGATATGGCATTATAAGGTTACTGACTATTGGTGTTCAATTCCAGAAATTTATTTGCATAGTGCCAGACAACAAGGCCTTCCTAAAAAAATATTTTCGAACTACTTGGATACTGTTGTTTTCCAACATTAAATACCCAGGATAATTTTTTTCCAAAAAACGTGTTTCTGCATAAAAGACCACTTTTACACATCAATAAAATGTGTAAAGTTTGATTTCTTATATTGGTGCGTGAAACACAAAGCTATTCTTCTGAAATTTATTTGACGTATCGCATTATTACAATATAATTTAAATGGTATATGTGCAAAACAGCTCTACTTCACACACTTGAATCATAAATAACTATTTCACCACAAGGAAACAATTTGTAGATAGTTGTGCTTTTAAGCAACAAAGATTTTTGAAGTCAAATTTTGATACCAAATTAATTAACTTACATCAATTTTATGTTAATTAAATTATTTTTAATTGGTATATGGTCGTACAAAGTTTATAGTGTGCAACACGGCCGTGAAAGGTTTTTTATACTCGTAGGGTAGCTCCATTTGCTTCTATTGTTTCGCCAACTCACTTCTTGTGTAAAAAAAATTACGCACCTGATTCGTAATATAATATTTTAAAGCAATCCTAAAATATGTACTTTTTTCTAGTTTGAGTGTGTTATGATATAGGAGTTTCGAATAAATAACATAATTTTTTATGTTTCTTAATTATAATTTATTTACATAAAACCATATTTCCTATACAATAGTTTTATTGATCGTTATGGCTACATGTTTCGTAAACAATGTCTCATCTTCAGCCCAATCGGACGTTTTCTTAAAAGCATGAGGTGTGTTTATCTGAGTAAATGAAATTATTTAGAAAAAACAATGGGATTGGTCTGAAGATTGTTTCTAAAACACGTAGCCACAGTGATCAAGACGACTATTATATGAAAGATTTGGTTTGTTTTAAAAAAAATTATTAAACAACATTCAGCACCGTTTTGTGAAAAGTCGGAGATGTAATCAAACCTCTTGATTTGTTTTTTTGAGAAATAGCACCTATCAAATATTTTCTAGGTTACCTGTTACATCATGAGGGCAAAGCCCAAGTGATGCATTGGCAACAGTAGAACACATTTTATATTGCCCGTGTTTTTTTCTGATTGACCAGATATCGTTGTAAAAACTGCAAAATAAAGATCATAAAAAATTGCCTTTAGTTGCACATGAGTTAATATTTTACAATGACGTCAAAATTTTATTTTGAAAAAATTATACTGAACGAAAATCAGCTATACAACTTTTAAACCATGATGTATAGTTTAAAAAGTAGTATTTATTGCATATTGAAAAATGTCTAAATAGTAGCATTTTAATTAGCGTGGCAACAGCGCTTCACGATCGGTTTAAAAATTATGGTTAATAAAATATTTGTTTGAGAATTAGGTAAAAAACTGTACCAATAAAAATTTGACTTCAATGCTATAGTCCCTAGTATTATCAATAGTGAAAAAGCAGTACATACAACATTTGCTGCATGTATTAATGTCGTTGGTAAGTTTGTGACACTGATGATCATCAACAGTTAAAACCACAAAAACAATAAAGTTTTGATGTCTTTAGATGAGCACACAAAAAAGTCCAAAATTTTGAGAAAGCCGTGATGAAGTCATAATGTTTTAATTGTTAGGACATACTCATCTTGATTTGTTGGACGGGGTTTTTTAAACCCCTTAAAGAGAGTGATTTAGAACTAAGAATTACACAAATCAAGTTGCTCAACTTCTTAGGGAACCTGGCTCTCGGAGGGCAAAAGCAATGAGTGGCACAAAATATCTGGAAATAAATATCGACGCATAAATTGTAACAACGATCAAACGTTTTAGTGATTCTAGCAACTATAAATATTAGAATATTCCGAGATGCCTTTCTATCAAAATGGAAATTATCTAATCCATAGAAGAAAGTCGCATCGTATTGATTCTTGATTCTAACAACAATGCAAATCCCGGTATTCTATTTCGCAACCATATTGAGTAAAAATCAATAAGAATTAAGAACAAGTACTGTAGCTGACGTGCCCCCTCTATATAATACCAAAATACGTAATAAATTCATAAAAGAAAGTCCTAATCGTTTTGATACTTTCGGTTTTAACTTGAATACCGTGGTATTATTGCATATATGTATGAACCAATGACGAATTCAGTAATATATTGGTAAATAATCAAACCAAGCAGAAAGCTGAAGATGACTGCTATTATGTTCAGGCAAAAACTAGTTAATTAAAATAATTAATTAAACTATGTTTAATCTAGTATTGGTTAAATTTTAAACACCTCAACTTTCGTCTTAGTTTCTTTTGTAATTGTGCTACTACGGTTCTGATTTATTCTAACTGATCCGTCTAATCTTAGAGCAAATAAAGTTCATCAAAATGGTTTTTAAAGTAAAATTTAATTTTTTAAATCAAACCATATTATTATAGTGGTTCCATTTACTAGTACTACTAATAAGGGAATTATTCATATCGACTATTAAAATAGAATCAAAATTACAACTAAAGGAAAATAAGAAATTACAATTAACATAGAAAATAAACATTACAATTGTTAAAAATGTTGTTCAATGCTCTTTAAAGTCGCTTCTTAATATTTGATTAGAACAAAATGTTATTCTTATTTTCTTTTAGCTGAATAATTTTGGTATTAAAAATGCTACCACGGTACCAATATGATTCAAAAAAATAATTAGTGGGATTATACAAAAATCTTCATGTGTACAGGGTGTTTGAACCGTAAAGCTAAAATCTGGGTTATCTGTAGATAAGTCAAGATCAACCCAATTAATAAATTTACTCGCCTTTTATGACGTTTGTAAAAAGATTGTGAGCGCATCCAAATGCAAGTACTTATTTGAAAGGAAAGGAATTGTCCTCTATTATGGGCGTACAAAATTTTTCATCTTCTCTTAATTTAACAAAAATGAGAAGTTAAAAATCACTATTAATTAAATTTTAGCTACTACCCTTCACAACCAACCCCCAGAATTAGAAATTTTAAGTGGCACTCCCAACCTTCAGACACATCATTTTAAAGGGCATGATAAACTCTGTTTCTATAAAAAAAAATTTAATCAGTCAATTGGTTTTTGAGTAAGAACCAAAAAACTACTTGCTCATACAGTTGACAGAAGCAAACATGCGACCTGATGGGCTGGTTCAATGTCGCTGTGCTCTAAGTTAGTACACCCAGAGAAACAAATAAGAAGAAAACAAACGAAATAACAAGTTCCTGAGCAGCGAAAACAACAACAAACAAACTATTGTCGGCGAGTATACTGCTACGACAATTTGTTTTGTGATTAATGGATTGTATTTCCACTATTATTTTTAATTTTAGTTAGCATATTTTCCGGGTCCGATGTTTGCTTCTGTGCGCTGTATGCAGTTTATAAGGAAACTTAAGTTGGTCATAATCAGTAACTACGGAAACCTCTAGAAAGTAAATTTAAACTAACATAAATATTTATTTATTATAATTAAGTAGATCAAATTAATTTTTATTTCAAAACGACCGGTTTCAACGGCTTGGCAAAAAAATTGTAAATAATAAACAGCACACAGATAAATGCTACATAGTAGCAGATGATTGAGAATGAAACATGAGCATTTGATAATGGACATATTGTACTAGACTATTAGGGTCAGTTTTATAAACCTCGGTTTAACTCAACCGCAGGATAAAAACAATCGTTGCCAAGATTATTCCTTGGATATTATTGCAATTCCATTCCCAAAAGGCGCCTGTCTGAGCGAAGGCATAAAGCCACAACTTGACTGGGCGCTCTTCTGGATCATAATTCCTTGGGTATAAACAAATAACTACTGCAAATGGCGTCTTTGCACTCAGAATTTTTGAAATTTGACCGTTAGACGCCACCCCTTCGACCTCGGCTTAGACAGGCGCTTTTTGGGAATTAAACTGAGTGTATCGCAAACTTGTATTTGTCAAATTTTGAAGCATGACCGCGATCACGGGAATTCAAAAAAGTTTACCCTAGTTTCATCCTCTATGTCAACCCTAAGCCACGGCTAGCACGGCAACCTGTGCAGCAATGTGTTGCTCGTTGATATCACAACGTAATATCGTATTATTTGTTTTTGCCTCTGATCACCAGCAAATTCCGGCTCTAGCTCTCTGTCTACATGATGTGTTATTAATTTTTATTAAATAATTTCTAAAAAGCATTAAAAAAATTTGAGGAATATTTAATACTCAACATAGAATTGAGTATTTAACAACAAATACCCTTTGAAAAAATATTCATCGAAATGATATTGATTTAGTGTAAACTAAGTGACCTTATTGAGCAATACAAATCCATTAGTATTTTGGTAGAACCATACCTAATTTCCACTAAAGATCGACGCGTGGTCTGTATCCTAGTGAATGAGGTAAATTTGATCTGTGGTCTTACTAGCCAGGTCTATTTCTAACGTTTAGAAGATGTAATAGACCCAGTCAGTAAAATTATAGGTTGATGAAGACGGAACTTCTCCTCATCATGCTTTTCCTGTAAGAGAGTGGCTAAATAAAAAATATCCTAAGAATTGGATGGGAGGAAGAGGTTCACAACATTGACAAGCATGGTTTCCGGATTTAACAATATTTGAGGTTTTCCTGTGGGGTTACCTAAAATTTTAAGTGTATATATTGCCAGAAAATTTTTTGCATAAACTCAGAGCAAGAATATTTGAAAAATGCAAAAAAGATTTGAAAAAAATTGGCGAGAACTCGAAAATAATAGGTATGTGTGTGTCAAAGTTCCAAAGTGTGTCTTTTGTGATTAAAAAGCAAACGAGGACAAAATCACACTTTTTAGCAGTGGTGCATACAAAATTTTTTTATAAGTAAGGTTCCTTTTTATGATGACAGAAATATTTGACATTAGCGATGAAATCAATATCTTTATGTAATTTAAGAGCGGCCAAAAATGAAAGCGGCCAGAAAAAACGATTTTGAGTACCAAAAATTCACTTTTTTGTTAAAACTTTACTATCGTTAGCAAACAATAGATCAAAATGTAAAATTTACATAATATTTCAAATAGCTGTTCATAGTTTATTGGCTCTTACTTAGAAACCAATTGACAGCCTGAATATTTTTTCCGTTTATGATGTGTTGAAGATATGGGGTATCAGTAAAAATTTTTAAATAGGGGTGGCAACTTTCTTCTTAATAATTGAATTGACTTGTTTTTCGCCAATTATCCTTAAGTAACAAGTTATTTAGGGTGGGAAGTTTCGAAATAACCACACGGTAGGTAAAAAAATGTTCCATTACTGCAGGAGTAGAAGATGTACCACAAGGGACAGATTAAATGTCCATCTAGACTGCAACGAACAATACATTAAAATTGTTTGTTTGGTTTTTTCTTTACGTCCTGAAGTTTAAGTTGATTCAAATCATAATTATTATGATGTTTCATGTGACGTTTTTCTTTATATTGACAACATATTTATTTATACTCGAGTATAATTAACTCCGAAAAGTTTTCAAAAACGTATTTCTTTAGATCTCATTTTATTTTTATATTGTCAACATAAAAATTCAAACAAGGTTTTTCAGTGCACTCTGCACGAAAAAGTTACGTTTCCGGAGAAGAAGTATTGGTAGTATACAAATGGTGATATGTAAAGTTCATCTTTTTTTATAAATGGAATTGTTTGTTATTCTTATTTGTCTTTTTTAATTCCGGAAATTTTAATTTGGGTTTATCCACTATCACAACCAGAAGACACATAAAAATAATTAAAATGTAATTTTGCATAACCGCTGTGTGATGATAACTTTGTTCACTTTAAGAAATAAACATTTGAATAAACCAATGCTTTCCCCAATTATTTGTTTCTGTCACCAAGTATCGATTTTAACATAATAATGCTCATTTGCGTTCCTCTCTAATTACTTTAATGATTCTATAATATCCTATTAATCGCCTGAGAGGAAATTCCTTTTTTTAGAACAATTATGATTTGAACTCGACATTTTCCACTTTCAAACATGTCAACTAGACAAATACGATTGGTGTATTGTTGGTTTCATTAAAGAGGGTCATTTAATATGTCACTGTTTGTACGTACATATATGCAAAAACACTCGTTTGCGGTCACTTGTGGTTTATATATGATGCAGATCTTGTACAAGAATAATGCGTGTAATGAATTTTCAAATACTTGAACGCTACTATCAGATAAATAATAAATTTTAGTCGTTTACGTGTTGACAAACTTCAGTAATAATCACTATTTTATGCTACGTCTATGCATAATAACGTTTACATAACAAATTTTTAATTTTGATTTAACGCAAAATTGAAATCTAACGTAAATCCTAAGTGAAACTCAATTTTGAATCTACAGCACGCTACTTAATCCATTAACTTTGTAGGAAGTAATAGTTTAGTAGCAATTTACTCCGCTTCATAAACTAGAATGTACGAGGTTTAGTGTCATTATAAAATTATGTTGTAACTTAATTATTAAAAAAAAAATGTTCTAAATATAAAATAACTTAACAATAAATTAATGAACGGTAACAAAATCACAAACAATATCACAGATATTTTTTTTTACTTTTTCCTTTTAAAGTAAAACCAAAGTTGGCAGATATTTGTACGGTGAAGCGTATAATGTAAAATTGTGTTAATAACTTTTAAGTTAAACACAATCTATTGTGAAATAAATTACTATGCGCTTCGTTCACTTACTCATTACTTTTAAAGTTTCTTCTTCGATGCAACAATCGCTTGATGTGTGTAGAAAATGTAGCTTAATCGATACTATATATTATGCATGCTCAACAAAAGGCGACATACTTTAGGCTCAAACGTAATTATTACTCCGTTCTTTCTGAAAAAAATTAAATTTAAGTGACAATGATGTTTTGAAGCCTAAACTTATATCATACAAAATTTATAAAACCATTAAATTAAATTATCTACGAGATCAAAAATAAAACATGGAGAAATGTTTTGTTAAAAAACGCGTACAAAGCGACGGCACAACATTCATTAATGGGCGACAGAAAAATAATGCAGAATACGCGGACACGAACACACACGCACACATATTAGTAACTGAGAATTTTATTACTAACGTATTACTGGTCCACATCTTCTTGTTTCAATCATAGAAAGGATTCGTGAGCGGCATTGATCTCTGGAACCTTAATTTCCTCACCCTCAGCTTCGATATACTCAACACCTTCTTCGTAATCTAAATGACAACGAGTTGAAATGTGGTGATCTGGATCACCATATTGGCTGTGATAAAACTCTTCTCTCATCATGTGGTTTAATCTGCCGCAACGGAAGTACAAAATTTCTTGAAAAGGTTTTCGAAAGTCTCTGTTCAAAGTTGCGTATATTATTGGATTTAATAAACTGTTTGCGTATCCTAGCCAAAGAAAAAAACTCGAAAGTGTCGTTAACGCGCTCGATGCAGGGTCTAAGAATGGTCTAATTAACGCAAGCACAAAAATGGCAACAGCATATTGTAAAAGCGCTCATTATTATTCCTAAAGTTGTACTCGCCTTTCTTTCTTTTGCCAACTGAAAACGCAATTTCTTTTGATTTGTGTTGATACTCGGCGATGTTTTTATTGACGTCAGAAGGTTGGATTTTGGTTGTTTAACGGTTGCGTTTGTTTGTTTGATTGGCGTTTTTCCGGATAGCATTGGACATTGAGATTCATTACTTTGACGGGAAGTAAAACATCGTCCCAGACTCGTTTTATCCAAACTAAACTGAAACAAAAAAGGAACATTTCAATATAAATTGCATTTTTGAAACTTTATTTTAAAGTAATAAGCTAGAAGGATAGCATTGTTATAATGGTGCATTGGGCGAATAAACCATTAATCATCTTAACGATAAAACGTTTTAGAATATTTGACGCAATTAGAATGAATAATAAATTTGTGAGGTTTGCTAATTTATGATGCACCGATCAGATACTATAAATACTTATTGTACAGACAATTACTAATAATGAAGGGAGATTACAGTTAACGTTTTAATAATGCAATCTTTGAATGCCCTGAAAGCATCAAAATTAATAACTTTATTATTTTTTTAATTTCTGGGCATTACGTCATATTATTTAATTGAAAAAATGTATATATAAAAAGCAAACATTTATTTTGTAGAATATTAAACGTAAAGTTTACAGCAATCTAATGGAAATTTTAAATATACATCTTCAGAAAATATGCAAATACAACACGAAAATCGTCATAAATATTTTAACAGTTTTACATAGATTTGATGACTATTCTTTATACACGTTTTTGTGCCATGTATGAAGTTTTTAGTCAAAGTCGTAAAATCTATAAAAGTCTAGATAATGCTCATGAACATTATAACTATGACGCAATTGATTTTATTTATTTTATAAATATTAAAGGCACTCATTAGATTGTTACAGAAAATTCTTTGATTATTTTTATGTTAAAGTTGTATTAATGCGTAAAGCTCTGTTCTAATTAGAATTCAACAAATTAATTTTTAATTAGGAACAGCTTCAGTATTAATAACTCAGATAAGTAATGAGGTAAAATAAAATAAAGACCAAATAGTAAAAAATTGATTTTGATAAAATTCTAAATGCGAGTGTAAGGAGACACATTCTCGATGTCGTCGGTGCGTGAGCCACCAGTAGTTAACTTGAACGATCGAATTATACTATAGGGGGTTATGAAGAATTAACCCTTGAGATTATTGATACTGGACAATTGTAGTGACTTGTTTTGGATCTGTAAGCATTTGCATTGTTAACTTACCTCAAAGAAACTGGAATATTATTAGGATTAAGAAACTTTTTAACCGCAGTTATTGCTCGTAATCACTTCTCGCAGTTACCAAAAAATTAGTGTCGAGTAAACCTTCATAACAGACAACTTTTGTAGATTTAGTTTGGTTGATAAATGAAAGGTCGGTTTCAGTTGATTAACAGATTCTAACAATAACAAATAGTGCGCTTAGTGACAAGTTAATCGGGTAAAAACATTCAATTCTAGTAACTAGAAACAATTCTTATTCACATAAATGATTAAAGGGACTAGAATTATAACATTCACAAAATATACAACAGTTAACTATAATAAGCCCAAGTAATTGGTAAGCATAGCGGTTCAAGCAATACAATTAATAAACTAAAAAATTGTACCATAATTATAAACTGACATTATTATTAAATAGAAAGTCTAATAAGTTGATTTTTTTTATTAACGACTGATTTGTCTGTTTTTTAGTTAATCTCTATTCATCTTGGTACGTTTAACCAATAGTCGTAAATACGATTGAAGTTTGTCAGACGAAGAAAAAAGATCGTTTCGGCACCGAAATCAACAGTACTAATGTTATTAACAAAGCGTGAAGAGCCTTTGAGTAAAATATAGTATGTATTTTCTACAATTGTGTAATTGCCTACTAATAGTCCGGCGGTTAGACTCCAAAAAAAAATGTTTAGTTCAGGAGTAACCCATTTTTCGTTTAGAATTTAATCGGATAACTTTTATATAAATCAGATAAAATTCTGTATGCAAGTGGACAATAGTGGCATTTACTTTTGGCCGGGGCTTTTATACGAGTCCAAAATATCAAAAAAATTAAATTTCGGCAGAGCAAACTTTAAACCCATCTATTTCAAAATCTATTACGTTTATTACAAACTTCTTGGTATGAAACCAAATTTGAAAAAAAAATTACGAAAAAAATACTTATTTTTCCTTAAAACATAGCAAAATTGCACTTTATTTTAAATGTTTAAGGCATCGTTTGAAGAGATTGCTTTTATATTTTAGAATAATTTTTTTACCAAAAACTGCAGCAAATTATTAGCGTTAATTTTGCTCGCATATTTGTAGATCTAAATTTCAAGGTAAAAAAGGTATACGCTTTCGAAAAGCAACGTAGGCGATTTGGTAACTTGAGTTTGTTTTGCTTAAATCGATACTTAGCTGGCACGTACGTTCTATAATCTATCTGTCCGTTTCATGTGCCGCGCCAAGAATTGCTTTATTTTGTCTTGTCTCCAGGTCGATTATTATTTTGTATTAGTTTTCAATGAGCTGAAAAGTGATTAATAGAGTGTGATTCCAATAGTTTAGTGTACTTTTCAAGAGACAAAGTTTTATATAAGTCATCAGGTGAGCAGATTGAGGAAAAAATTACTTTCGCGCGTAGAATGATTTTATCAAGCTATTTAAGTATAATAATAATCATGTTCAACAATTTTAGGTACACAGGATCATTGAGCACTCATGCATATTCTGCTCAAAAAAATTTGAGCTCTATTCTGATGTAGTAGAAAAACCGACACGGCGGGGTTTCGATACAGTATTTTTGCGAGCAGAAGAGAAAGGAGATAAGACCTCTTTAATGATACTTTCCAAACAATATACCATAACACAAAATTCATATAATTTGAAGTATCATCTAAGGTGTCAAAATTATTTTGCAAGAAGAAGTTACCTTTAGCAACATACCTGAAAAAAATCAATTGGCTCTCAACACTTATAGCCCCGCTTGCAATAGTAGAAGTGATAATCGCTTTGAGGTTAAAAGAAATTTATTGATTTGCGCCAAAGGCGGAACTGTTAAGAAAAAAGATCTAGTAGCGATAAGTATGGGAGCTGGGAACCCCACGCGCGAAAAAATTCTACGTAGTTATAGAGCAAGAAAAGATGAAATAATTAGGGGAAGACTTGAGTTCTATACCTATTTATTTGCAACGAAAACTAAGTATCAAGCAAGTTTTACATAAAGTTGCAGGTATATTGAAAAAATCAATTAAGAAGAAAATAGACTCCAGATGCTCTAAATGCAGAAATATGCAGAGAAGACATACCTAAGGATCTCTAGTAAATGAAGAACATTTTTTTAACTCTTCAGTAAGTTCATTCAATATTAATGTTATTTCTATCTCTTCCAATAGTCTAAATAGTTTTGAGAAACGAACACGCACAATCTTTTTTAGTTTAGGACTTTCAATTTTTATATATCAAAAAGTTAGTAGTAGAAAACTGATATTATTCATTGGATGCTCGTATGATGAAATAAAAAAACTGTCAACTTCTTTAGCTTTTAATCAAATTTAGAATAGTATAAGATCAATTTTTATTCCTCAAGGTTTATTAGCAGTAGAAAAACAAAAAAATTTCATTCATACTAGTATAGAAAACTTTATTTATTTATTTATTTGTATGTTACATTATACAAATATTGTATTGTGATGTAAGTGGTATGTATGGTGCCCAAGAACATCAGTGTGAACCTGTATAGTATGGTGACAAAATCTTGTGCAATAGTGGATTGGTTCGTCTTGGCAGAGCATTTACTTCAAAGTTTAGAAAAATCACAAAAATCTAAACATGTCAACCCTTACCCACCCTAGTATTCACATGTAATAATATTAATCAAGTGTGTAAACATTATAGAAGGTAAATACAAACACAAAATATAACAGCACAGCTATTGCATGACGACATATAATGGACCGGTCCAAGCGCAAGTCACGACAATGACGAAAAAAATAGTAGGTTAAAGAAATAGCAAAACAAAATAATGGCAAAACAGATAATCAAGACAAGAATTAAAAATATTGCTAAACTTCAGATGTCCTTCAGATTTGTAAGCCATAACATTGCTTTATCCGTCAAATATTGAATGTTTAGAAACCTTCCTTTAGACTTCGTTAATTGACAATCCTCTACAATATGTGTAACGGTTTCTGGTTCGTTCCCACAGTCATAGTTTGGATTAGAAATCGCACCCGATTTTAACAACATAGAGTTGCAGTTGAATGGCCTGTTCTTATGCGATTTACTTTTGAACAAATTTTTCTTTTTTGATCAAAGCCCGGGACTTCTATTGTTGGATCATCAATGTTTATTGAAAACATCAACTCCAGACCATAATTTTTTCCACTCTTCAGTTTCAGAAAATACCGTACTTAAGTAGTCTTGCAACCATGTAGGACTTCGAGATTTAAGCCTTTTAGCAGGAGGGTTGTCAATGTCATTCCAAATTGATAACTTTTTGTTAAGTTGGCATTTATCCCATTCTTGTTTTAACGCTGCTTTTCGTCGAATGTTCAATGGAGTAACATTACAAAGAACAGGAAGCCAATCGAGAGGAGTAGATTTAATGGTTCGACTAATTATACGCATAGTGCAATTCAACTGGGCATCTATATTTTTTTGTATGATAACTATTCAACCAGACAGGAACACAATATTCTGCTGTAGAATAAACTAATGCCAATGCAGCTGTACGAAGTGTCTTTGCATCTGCTCCCCAAGTTGTTCCAGCTAATTTTTGAATGACATTATTTCTTGTTTTCATTTATTCATTTTTTGGTTGACTTTTTTAAATGATCTTTGTAAATTAAAAACGTATCTAAAGTTACTTCCAGATAAACTGGGTTAAAATTATGGTTTAACTTTGTATTATTAAAGATGACATTAAGTTTTTTACCTTTTTCTCTATTACTTAAGCGAAAACAAGAAACCTATGCCTTTTTAAGATTGGGGCATAATCGCCATTTTTTGAAGTAATTTTCCATAATACGCAAATCATCAGATAGTTTATTTTCAATTTCGAAAAAATCTGAATGTTGAAATGAAATTGCCATATCATCGGCGTAGACGAATTTTTGACATTGTAAAGAAGGAAGATCAGAAATATATACATTAAAAAGAATAAGTGCAAGAACCAATCCCTGTAGAAGACCATTATTTAAAAATCTAAATTTACTACTTTTATCTCCAACAAAAACTCTAAACTTCCGATTAGACATCATATTTTCAATAAAGAAATAATCTTGGAACAAGGAATGACGTTAAAAAATTTAAAAAGTAAACCTTCTTTCCAGACGATATCGTATGCAGTAGTTAAATCTAAAAAGGCAACTCCAGTTTTAAGTTTTTCTGAAACCCAGCTTTGATATGTGTTGTTAATGCTAATACCTCATCACAGCAACCTCTACTGGATCGAAATCCTGCTTGTTCAATTGGTAATTTCTCTTCTATTAACGGATTCATTCTTTAAAAATCAATATTTCCAAAACCTTATAAATGACACTTAACAAACTTATTAGACGATAAGAAGTTAGGTCTGTAGGACATTTATTTTTCTTTAAAAATGCCACGACTTTAAATTTCTTTAAATCTGTTGATAACTTACCTGTATTATAAATTTCATTGAGAAACATAAGTAGCCACTTCAAAGAATAATTTCCCAAATTTTTCAGAAATTCTGAATGTATTCCATCAAACCCAGCAGCTTTCTTTGATTTGGTGTTTTTTATTGCATGTTTTAGCTCTGCTACACTTAAAGGTCTGGATATATCTTATGAGATAGGTGTAGATTTGTTTTCTTTTATAGACACTTTTTCATCTCTGTGATACTCGATTCGTCCACTTTTACTGAGTTTGAAACATTAACCAACCGAGAAGCAATAGAATTTGGAGAAATATTTGTATTTGCTTTAGAAGATTGATTTGTAGAACCTAATTTATTTAAAAGTGTGATTTGTACAATTTGTTTGTTGACAAACATGGGACACATTCTTGCCCAAAACTACGTGGAATGGATTTTTTTTCTGTACATTTAACAGCACCTACGAACCTAAAATAATTATCAAAAACCGGTGGTATCCATCTAAGAATAAAATCGAGAGATGTTCTATAGTGTATCCAATTAGCTTTTTGAAAATTCCATATTAGTTTTTTAAAGATTATACAAACAGAACTTGAAGCCCAATTTGTATTAGCGAAGGCTTATATTGACTTCTTGAAAAATCGTTTAATACCATACGTGTTAATTGTATTGGAACCATGTCACGATCCCTTGATACTAAACAAAGGGCTGTAATCGTTTTGCCATCGACCGGAATAAAAGGTTTTGTTGTCTTTTGATCGTATACTAAATCTATGTTTTAAAATTCCATCCATGTTTGTAACGTTGTTCCATTGATATCGTTGTTTTTGTAGCCCCATAATGTGTTGTGACAATTAAAGTCACCAACATATACACATGGATGAGGAATGACGATATTAAAAGTTTCTGGCCAAGGTATTGGAGGAGGTTTGTAAATATTTACTACGTGTAAATCTCCTATTTTAGTAGTTATAACGAAAATTCCAGAAATTATACTTTTTTGTATATTTTCTTATTGAATATTTTCTTTGACGTATGTTGCTATTCCATAAATCGGGCTCTCAATAAAGTCTACTAATTGAAAACCTTTTACTATACCTTTATTGAGTACACTTGTCTGATCTCCACAGTGTGTTTCCTGTAAAAGTAAAATATTGACCCTATCCCTGAAAAAAAGGTTAGACAAGATATCTGATTTGTCCTTACTTAATCCCTCAACATTAATTTGTAGAATATTTGTTGTTAGACCTATATTAGTGTGTGATTGTGTTTTGTGAAATTGTGTTATACATTTTTTCGTAATTATCCGGGAGGGTCTTGATGACCAGGTCCGGAAATTAAAGTAGTGATTCTCAGGAAGAACATGTTTTTCTTTGTTCACCATGGAGTACTATAAGGTACTGTTCACCTTTCATATTTTATGTTTGTATTAAAAACGCCTAAAAGCACATACGAAAAAGCTGTAACGAAATTGACGTACATTTTGACTTTTATATGATTTTAACGAAGAAAAGATCGACGGAAAAGGTACCACTAATGTCCTAGCAACTGTTATTTTTCAAAATAAGCAAATGCCTTTTCAGGACTAGAATGTAGAGCATCCACAAGTGACTTATTATAAAAAGCCTCCGACTAGACCTGAACCGCAAAAATACGAAGACGTCAACTGATACTATTTGGAAACTCCTACGCTATGGAGGAAACGCTCCAATTGGCCGATATGATTTTAATAAAAGTATTTCAGACAATTCATCCCCAGTTTCAAGTGTTTTTTACTATTCTTTCATCAATGCTCCGCGTTCTTCGTATAATACCATTTATATCTCATTATTACGATTAACAAAAATTGCAGAAAAATTTGGTCAAGCTCAAATAGTCGTCACTGCAGATTTAGCTATATACAGCAAGGCTCAAGAAATTTTGTGGAATAATCCGCCTGATTGAAGCAACAAAAATATTACGCAACTGGGGGGAAAGCATTTAACAATGACTTAATGATACCGAAACTGAATGAATTATTTTTTTAAGTATGGATAATAATTATTCTTGCTTTCTAAACTATTACCATCAGCATCAGCAAGAAAAAGTATATTTTATCCTCTTTGAATGTAATGAAAAGTAAAGTAATTGTATCAATTCCTCGTTAAATAAATATTAAAAACAATTATGTAAAATATGTCTATCTAATAGGACGCACAACTTAGCGCAGAGGTCTCGGTTCGGGCCTACATAAATTTACGCGAAAGAGACCCTTATGACTCAAAGCAGCTGAAACGCTCCCGCTTCTGTTTGACTAGGTATGTTTTTTCTCTTTAAAGTTGGATCTATAAGATGCGAGCAATATTGTAGCACATAAAATTTTGCAGTTTTTTTTGGGAAAAATTAATCTGAATACAATCAGACACTTTCAATAAACATCAACATAAAGAGTCATGCAATTCAGAAATATCACAACAATTTAAAGAAAAGTTAGATTTCCGCAGATTAAATGAAATTTAGTCATAATCAATTTTATACTATTTTAAACAGCGGAGATTGAGAAATAAACCACAAAAAAATGGTTTGACTTTCTGTTTAGTTTTCAAAACAAACGTCAGCGTAGTCCAATTTCGAAAAGTGTACTTTTTTAACAAATTTTGACTATAAAAAAGGCCCGACCAAAAGTAAACGCCATTATCGTACATTTTTTATGTAAAAATTGAAAACGAATCAAACAAAAAAATTCCCATTAAATTCTAAGACAAAAACATATAATAGTGGAACGAGCATACTCCGTTAAGTAGTATAAACATGTTAGTTCAAAGAAATAAATATATAACTTTGTTAAAGTAAAATAATGGTAAACTTATAACTCAAACTGATTGTTAATGCGCAATCTCTGTTTGATGGTAATAACCATAGTAACAAAGAATAATAGTAGTAACCGATAATAAGTTCTATAAGGCATTTCAATGCTTTTGTTAAAATGGCGTCTGTGGGGCAAACAAACCTTTGTTTACATTCGAATGTGTGTTCTGTTGAATTTTGGTACTTTTAGTGGTTGTTTTAATTGAGTTATGTTAAATTACAAACCAATTAAACGACAAACCAATCTAATTATACGTAAGTTAAAAGTTTTTGACAGCTATCTGAAAGCGCATTGAAATGCCTGATTTTATTTGAAACAAAAAAATTTTAGGTTAGTCAAAAGTTTTAAACTTTACGCGCGCATGGTCAAAACGTTTCAGTATCAATTCTATGTCTATCCTTGTCAATCTTCCTCAAACCAACTACACAACAGTGTGCTCGATCCACTAGTTTTATGTTGAAAGGATTTTGCAGAATGACAATCGGTGTATCCGATCGACTTGTTATAATCCACAAGATGTCGTAACGACAAAATCAAACAGTTTCTCTTTGGTTACTATTATAATCATTCCAAAACATGGCTCCTCAACATAAGTACATGACTATTCCGTAATTAGGACGTTGTATCGTCCAGTTGTTTACAGCATTTACAATGCCGAAACAAAACTACCAGGAACTAAAACGTATATCAGCGTCAGCAATGGGTGCGTAAAAATATCTAAGTCGATAATTAAATTAAGTTGTGCATTCACAAATGTTAGACTAAATTATGCATAATTCGTTGATAGACGATTGATAAGCATTTAACCATTATGATTCACTTAATGCAGTTTTTTAAACAACTGGACACCAGTACGCCGGAAATAAAAACAAAAAAAAAACAAACATAACCCTCCCAACTACTGTGGACGGTGTTTAGTCCAATCGTTGTAATTGCTAGGGCCGTACCCTATTTTTAGGGTTAGCACCTATAAAATAGGAAACTATTATTAGCTAAAATGGACCGTCACAGGATGAATAGAGGTTAATTAAAAAATAAGTTGCTTTTACGATAGCACGAGTCGACACTAGATGTTGCAATACTTATTGGTCGTTAAGAAATAAATGTAACAGCAAGCAATAAATAAACCACTCAAATTACTCGACTTTCTATTTAATAATTAAGTTACTTTAAAGATCGTTTGTGAATATAATAACGTCAATTATCTGTAGCAAAAATTTTGCTTTTTAAAATTTGGATTTTTATACAAAATTTTCAATTTTTTAAATTTTACTACCTAAGAAGATAGACAGTTTAAAGAGACCCAGTTTTAATTTTTTAAATATATTTTATACAGATTTTTTTTGAAACAAAAATTTTTAATTTAACCCTTCGTCGGGCGCAATAAATCTGACAGATTGAACACTTCATTACATTGGAATATTTTTTCAAGGACTAAAGTTTGTGATTTCACTTTCCGTGTATCCTCCTACCCCGACATCGTCTATCGACAGTTAATGTGCAGGTGGTTATTGTGTCAACACGTCAGTCGCAGTAAAACAAATAATCCCACAGATTGATTGCGCCCGCTGCTGCTAAAAGTGCAACATTTATTATTTTATAATTTCAACAATAAAATTTTGTCAAATGTTTAGATAATAACCTGTAAGTATGACATTCTTATTATTCTAATATAATAAAACAATGTTTAATAATAATCGTAGATATTTATTGCACTCAGTTACCATATATGTGTGTATATTTTTGTAGACTACTCGAGTTCAATGTCTAATGGCCGGTTGCACCAACACAACTTAAACTTAAGCTGAGCTTAAAAACTTAGATACAATTGTTAAAACGATAGCAACTATTGTTTTTAAGCAGAACTTAAGTTTAAGTCGTGTTGGTGCAATCGACCCTAAGAATATTAGAAGATATAATCCAGAAAACCCCAAAGATGCCGAAATATTATTGCAAATGCTATTAGAATCTGACAGTGATGAAGATAAACCCGAATTTGAAGATGAAAGCGACACTGATAGAGAAGATCACATTGAGCAAAGGGATGAAGACTCTGAAACTACACAAGAAGCTTCTTCGGATGAGAATTCAAATAATTCTGAAGACGACGAAATATTTTTCACCGGTAGAGACAAAACGACAAAATGGAAAAAAATAAAATTTTTGCAGCGCGTGAAAGAAAAACCTCAAAATATACTTGTGCGCTTACCAGGCCCTATAGGTTCAGGAAAGCATGCCAAGAGCGTACTAGAATGTTGGAAGTGTTTCATTACTGAGGATATATTCGACGCTATTGTACGTTACACCAATAGAAAGTATTAGATTGAAATTTCTTCGAGAGAGAGACGCAAAGTTTACTGATTACATCGAAATAAAAGCTTTTATTGGCCTACTATATCTTGCAGGAGTACTTCACAGTAACAGGATGAGTTTGGAAGAGTTGTGGGGATGTGATGGTTTAGGAATTGAAATCTTTCGTCTGGTTATGAGCTTGAAACGATTTAAATTTCTTCTCCGATGCATTCGTTTCGATAATAAAGATACTCGTGAACAACGAAGAAACGAAGACAAACTCTCACCTATACGTGAAATTTTTACATCGTTTGTCCGAAATTGCAATAACAATTATTCACCAAGCCCAAATGTAACGATTGATGAGATGCTAGTAGGATTCAGGGGAAGGTGTGCATTTAAACAATACATCCCTCTAAACCGAACAAATATGGAATTAAAATATTTTCATTAGTTGATGCAAAAAGTTGGTATTCTTATAATTTAGAAATATATCCGGGAAAACAGCCTGAAGGACCATTTCAACAAAGTTACTCACCATTTGAAGTTGTCAAAAGACTGACAAAACCAGTTTACAATTCAGGACGAAATATTACCGCCGATAACTGGTTTACGAGTTTGGAGTTAGTCAATTTTCTTCAACGAAAGAAACTTTCATATGTGGGTACAATGAAAAAAAAAAGAGCAATTCCGCCAGAATTTGTTTCTACTAAAAACAGGAAGCCAAAAACCAGTCTATTTGGGTAAAAATGTTTTACTCATATCTAGTATGCATTTTGATGACTCAATTGATGAAGACACTGGAGACGAACGGAAGCCCGATATAATAACATTTTATAACGAAACAAAATCCGGAGTAGATTTAGTGGATAAAATGTGTGCTTCTTATAACGTACAAAGAAACACCCGACGTTGGCCGTTAGTAATATTTTTTACAATACTCAACATTAGCGGTATAAACGCACAAGTGCTGCATAAAACTAATAATAATAATTTGCAGAGACGTCGTATGTTTTGAAGACACTAACTAAAGAATTAGTGGCTGATAACTTAAATCGAAGGTCGACAAAAAGACAGGTATTCCTTTGAATCTACAAAATAAAATGCAGTCAATAAAACTGTTAGTGAGGCACCGATAGATGCTGGTGAGCCTACAGCTAGTACTTCAACAAAAGGAAACGACGCGAAATTTGCATTCAAAAAGAAACAAAGATATTCCAAATATTATTGCAAAGTTTGTAATAAATGTTTGTGCTTAGAACATGTTACTGTAATATGTGAAAACTGTTTTCAATCGAAACTGAATGAAACACACGATGAGGAAAGTTCCGACTAGATTTGTAGCTATATTTTGTTATAATAAGTATTTTTTTCATAGCAGTTATTTTTGTTTGTTTATACTATTACTTTAGTTTTATTTTTCACTTTTTGTCATAACTGATTATTACTTTTCGTTATTAAAGTTTACTTAACAATTGTTAATGTTTTCTACTGAAACAACCTCATGAAGCTGTATCTAATCTGTGAGATGAATTGCGCCCGATCTTGATCCGTTTACCATTGCGTCTGACGGAGGGTTAACTTTCAGTTCTATAACTCTAATTAGCAAGATACGGTAATTACTTGACTTTTAGTTAACACTAAGTTTAATTAAAGATGTAAGTAAACTTAAGGTTGCTATTTCCTAAATTTTAAGGTAAAAAGGTTATACATATAATGTCCTAAACGTCTTTGATTTTATTACACAAAATGAACTCGCATTAAGAAAAGCTGAAGTTAAGTTGAACTTACGTCTGGTGTCGAGGTGATTTCGTGTCAAAGCGGCGGTGTCGAGATGGAAGTGCCGAAGTGGCCACGTTAAAAAAAAGCTGCTTTGCTACGCTGGACGAAGAAGTTTAAATCACACACATTTTTACACCGGAATCTTAATATGATAAAAGAAAGGCAAAAGTCGCTCAAGCTTCATTTTTAGATCATTTGGTCTAAAATATTTTACCTTGAAAAATAATTTAAAAACTTAAATTATATTTTTTGAAAATCCAAAACCAATGTAGTAATGTTTCTTAAAACAATTGAATCACGTACAATAATATAATTTAAAAATATTTTTTAAATATTTTGATGCACTTGTATTATATTAATTAGATTGAAACAAAATATAATTTATATTTGAAGATACCGCTAATATTAAAAAGTGTAAAAAATGTATACTTAACAAACAATAAGAACACTGTTTAATTTAGTAATAATTTTCTTTTTAAAAATCGCTTCTTACTTGCTCAGAGAAGTTGCTCAAATCCAATTTCAATTAAAGAGTAGTTGTTAAAGAGAAGTACTTTACTAATTGGTACAGTATCTAATAAATAGACGAGTATAATTACAATAGTTTGATTGTGAGTAGGTAAATACTTCCATGAAAAGATGCTCGTTAAAAAGGAGTAAGTTAAAATATGATTATTTTAAACACACAAAAAGACATACAAACACAAATGATTAATCAATAAATTTTTTATATACAATACTTTTACTATTTTATTTCCTTAAGGACAAAAAAATTAAATTACCTATATAACAAAATACAATAATAATAATATTAAACATTTTTAAGAATAAATATTGCTGTATGATGATACTTAAATTCTCTTAAAAGCACATTAAAATTGTAAAATATTCAAATGCGTTTTGAAACGTAAATATATGCAAGTTAGAAGAGTCTAAAATATGCATTTCCATGTTCAAGTAGTAAAATGCATTACTCTTCGACGCCTGATTGTGACATGTATACGCGATTCTTAGAGTAATTTGCATTAGCATTTCTATTTCGCGGCCCATTTCAGTCTAATCAAACATTTTCCTGCGGAAATTATTATACATATTTAATGTAATTGTAAGCATTAAACAACGGTTTCACATGAAATGGACAAATTGCAGTCGGAAAGGATTCCTGTCATCGTTCTACACGATGATAATATTTACCAATGCATTGATTTTTAATAAATGTAAGTTTTACGAAAGTAAAAAAAAATTGAATTGATTTACGTTACTAATATCAAAGATAATGATTATGTTTTATTATTTTTTTTATAATTGTAATAAACTATAATTATACAATTTAAATCAATGTTAATGCAGTTTTGTTAGGCTAGAATTGAACGTACATTTGTAATTATTTATAGATAAAACTAACTAAATAATTTATTTATAACTACTGTAACGGTTTTGTTAATTCGTAATTGACGTTCAAATCCATTTGATGGAAATTTTATTAATACGCCTATGGAAATTTTATATTTAACTGCTTTATTAAAAGTTGGCCGAATTGTCATGCGCAGTTGGCGATCATTAATTGTTCTGTCGTAAAAGTTAGAACGACATGTTTGTCAAAGTTCTTAAACCTTTTAATATAAATGAAAGGTAAGCATTTGTAAATTGTGTAGAATTTATTGTAATTTTACTCAATCGTTTAAAGGTTTAAGGTTAAGAAAAATCGTAATAGATCGATAATTTTGTAGACCAGGGAAATAGCCTCAGGAATTTGTTGTATCGATAATTTGTCATATTTGATCATCTATTCTGAACAAGAAATCGCAACCCAATTCAGATATTGAGTAGTAGAAATGAAAGTTGCTGATACCGCTACAAATCGTTCGTTATCGTTATTGTATTGGAAGAATTCAAATCGTCTGCAGTCCAAAGATTGATAAAATTCCAATTGGTTTTGTAGAAAAAAAATCTTATCAATTCCAAACTCACATACAGAGGTATAAATTTTTTATTTTGTTGAATGCATAAATTTTGAAGATATTGCATTTTTCACCATTGTTTTGTCGTTGATTGATTTGATTTTCAAAATCAAGCATAATTTTGTTTTTTTGGTTGTTTTCCTTTGGCGTTTTGTGTTATGTAATTAATTTTGGTTACATTCTCAAATCACGTTTTTCTTGTTTATTTGCGTTTTCGTGGAATTGAAAGGCTTCGTTGTGAAGCAAACCATTGGAAATTGAAAACACAAATAAAATTTGCTTTTGGTTATTAAATCTAAATTTGTCAACGTAACTTATTGTAAATAGATTAGTTCATAAGGTTATGAAAGACAGATCTGATCTTAATTTCAATTTATATATTTTTTAAGAAAACCGGATTTATTATTATTGTATTGGTTTGACGTTAAAAAAACTAAAATAAATATTAGTTTAATTAGTTTCTATTGCTTAATATACGTATACATTTTCAAAATTTTTTTTAATAACGTCTCCTTTATAAGTAGAAGCGCGAGAACGAGAAAACAGAAATCTTTGAGAGTTCCAAGTTTCCTCAGATTTCCGTCAGAATTTCTTCAGAATTCTTTAAGAATTTTTTAAATTCTTTAATAATTCCTGCAAAATTTGTCTACCGAGCTCTTTAGCAACTTTACGCCAAATCTTGTCCAAATAATCGCACTAAATCTTTTCTGTACTATATACTGTACTCATTCTTCTCACTCAATAACTGCGATACTGCTTTGAATTAGGTGATTGAATTCTGTCTCGTTCAGGCATAGGCCTCAGTTGTTTTTATTAACCGTGTTTTCAAAGCCCACCTCCACTGCTGATTAGCATCCGGCACGGGTAGTAGCAAAACCGTATTAACCACCTATAAAACCCTTGTTATTAATCTGTTCTCTCACAGCTATCACATATTTACCACCAAATCTCTCCAGTACAGTTAATTCCCTGGGTAGAAAAAAGTGTGCCAAGCGTACTCCGTTTATTTTAATTACAGCCGCAGGCTGACCACTACCTAATCCGAGGGTACAATTTCTCCTGCGTATACCGCACACACACAAGGCTTCATTGTACTCGGGTGACTATAGTTTATACGGTTTGCACTACGACGGGCTTTTGTAACTTATAAAACCGCATCTACAAACCCCGTATAGAAACCCTTAAGGAGATAATCCTACAATTTTAAGCGTGGTTTTAAGAAGCAACAAAACCACGATTGCAACTTAATTTTACTAACCTGTTTCAGTAATTCGATATCTCCGTCCGCTGAAAACAAAAAACAACCCCAGAAGGGGGATCAAAAAACAACGTGTGAACACAGACCTACTGCACGTGCCTGAGAAACGTTCAATCCAGGGCAAGGTCACGGTAGTGTTTCCATAAGCGCTACATTCCACCGGACAAGAATTTCATTTGTATTGTACATTATCACTATGTGTAAATAATTATTCTAAAGAATTTGTAATTACGTTACAATATATTTATTTTATTTCGAATTCTGGACATTACTCTTCGACTAAAGCTAAATTTGAGGCTGATTATATATTTTTTCTCTTTACTCCCAAACTACAATTTTAATTGTAACTTTGAGCATCAAAGGTGGACGTTTACTTTATCTGTATTAAAAACAACATTTTTCTTTTCTTGTTTTTTTCCTTTTTTGTATTTTCTGTTTTGGTACATAAGCGTACACTTCCAAGCTAAACACTTTCAAATTATTGATACCGAATTTTCTTTTACACTTTATATGGTGTATAGGGTTGCCAACTGCAACCCTATGATACCCGTACACTTCCAATGACCTAGCTGATTTAACAACAACTAACTAAATGCAAATGTATAGACTAGGATCGCCAGCCGAAAAACAGTACGGCACCAAGTATAGAATACAGTACATAGGGAGTACCGTCCTAACAAATAGGCGTTTCATATCTATGTCAGCGAACGCGCTTAACAAATAGTTTATTCATCTAAATACTTTACATATTATAAAGTAAGTTTCGTCTTCAATAAATCAACGACAGAGGGCCTATACTTTCCATTGATTTACCTTGACGCCACAGTGGTGACCTCTAACGAGAAAGATTGGCCACGGAGGAAGGAAACAAACTAGAACGGCGCTTGCTTACATGTCATAAAGCTTGCAATGCCCGGTTCTCGACGTCCTTTGTCTGTCACATACATGATGGTAACATGCTCGCGCACTCATTCTGCATATTTTAATGTAAGTTTCTTCTACAATAAATTATAGTCCCCTTAGCCCTCCCCAACAAAAAATATCAATTCTTTACGTGTGCATACAAGAGAGTTAGCGCAGGCTACCATAACTTTGCACAACGCTAGCACACCTTTACTGTGTTAAGTCTAGAAAGCTAACCCCCCTACAAAAAAATTTCAAACTTTTGACATTTAAACATTAAAGAGCTGAACTAGCACATGCTAACACAACTAAAAATAATGTTAGCACACCTTTCATAACAGAGTTATTGAGGTTTGAATCTAAGACTAAGCTAAGACGACCTCATCCCTCCAACAAAAAAATATCAAATTATTGATGTTTGGACACGAAAGAGAATAGCAAACACGGGCAAGCACAACTTTGCACAACGGTAGCAGACCATCAATAACGAAATTATCAAGGGTTGAATTTAGAAAGCTAGCATCCTACAAGAAAATTTTGGATTTTGACGATTGAACATCAAAGATCAGAGGTAGCACAACTATGCTCAACAGCAGGAGAGTAGAGTCTTCTTAGCAATGAGGGTTCTGTAAAGCAGTGTCCCGTCAGGAAACCAGTGACAATAATTTCTTATCAGGAACCCCCGAATGTCCCATATCAAGTCAAAGTTTTACACTTATTTTTAACCATGTTTTATAATCCTATTTTATAATGAGAGTAATCAATTTGACACCAAAGATAGTTTGCTAGAGAAGTCACTCTATGATGCTGCATAAATCTACATGCACAAGCTCATCTATCTCAATAATTTAAGTTTCACTCCGGTAATAATAATGCATAAAGTCACATTAGAATTTACTAAGGAATCCAAATTTGTAATAAAAATAAGTAGTTTCATTTAAAAAAAACATAACTTTTGTATGTCGCACTTTTATGGAACACCCTGTACAAACAAAAATAATTTTAAAATGTGCAGCTCATTGATTTGCACAACTTTCGTTGTAAAAGTTTTTCTAACCCCAATATTTTCCGAGATATCCACCTTCCTCGCTCTAACGAGCCACCCTGTATATTCACTATACACTTGTTTTATTTCACATTTACATTATCTTCTGAGTTCCTTAAAATTATGTTAATAAAAAGTTATTTCCAGTAGTTTTAAATTTACGATGATACTTATTTTTAATTTTCAGTTTGTTGAGAATTGGCTTAGTGAACCATGCAGGATACTTACGCTTGTTGTAATATACCTAGTTAGTGGAACGCAATTCTTGAAAACACAGTTAATAATTTTATAGAACATATCTACACCATTATCAATATCTGATCACGATAAAACTTCGGCCCAATCAACCTTATTCAAATCATAATACATCTTAAGGTAATCTGCTTTTTTGAAATTTAAAATTGGTTTATAATCAAGTGTTTTGATTTTACTAAATATGCTGATTTTCACATCTATACTTAATGAAGGATGGTTAATTATCTTCCTTTACTAGTGGCCATTCGTCTCTTTCAACACTAATATTTTTCAAATTTGTTACTATCAAATCAAGAAGACGTTTTAAGCTATTTTTAACTTCATTGATGTTTTAATTTATATTGAACTAAGAAATTTTGAAGTGCAATATTTTTCTCATTAAATTTATCTTGAACCTCTGCACAAAAAATATGGCAAATTAAAATCTCCAATTATCAACATATTTAAATTTAATTTGTTTTGATCAATTCCACTCATCGGTGGAAAATATGCTACACAAACATGTAAACAAAATTACCTATATTAATTTTTACCCAAATAATCTCAAACTCATCAATATCTAAACACTTTAGCTATGTTATGAAAGAAAAGTTGTTGGAAATTTTAATATCTATAACTTTTACTTAAACTATTTTTTTGTCAAAACATTTAACGGCTGCTAGCGGTTTACAACAACCAGTACCTGTGACCGTGTATTTATCGTATCAGTTTTTCTTTTCATTTTTCTATAAAAATTTTGTAAGTTGCAACTGTGTTAAAATTTTATATTATTTTTCGAACAAAATGTTTTTTGTCTTTGCACACTTTCGATACTCTTTTAATATTTTAATAACTGTCAACTTCTAACTTCAAAAGTAAGGTTATGTTCTTAATTCAAGTAAATAGTTTTTTCCTTCGACCTCATTATAAAATTGAGTTTTACGTACTCCCTGAATAATCATAAAGTAACACTTTTTAACTGTAATACTTTTCGTCCGCAAACATCTGTCAATGTCAATTATTATTTTATGTCAAATTAAATAAAGTCGAAGTAACCAGTATGAAAACCCATTTTTAAGAAAGGATGAATTTAGTGACTACATAGGATATTACAGTACTTTAGGTACATACTGAAACATTTTAGATACTGCAGAATATTGTTTGTTTACTTCCATTTATAACCTCAATTTCTCAATCCCACACAACTTTGAACAAAAACAATTTGTTGTTCAAATTACAAGTAAATGATTTTAAGTGCTTTGAAATGATATTAATAAATTGTTTATAGTTTCTACAATGTGCGAAGCATATAGAAGAGCCTGGTTGTAATCTCACAATACTCGATACATTGTTTTCAATATGTAACACTTTAACTTCTTTAAAGTTATTCATTTATAAGGTAAGACAGAATTCATACGACTTGAGATTGCTTTAGACAATTTTATTAGGTAACATTTTGATACAGAAGCGGAGTTCCGATACAAAATTTTCACGATCATAAAATACAAAAACTTACAGTAGAAGTGAGTTAATTATGGGTACCTTTCTATTACTGTATTTGATTGATGTAAATAAGTAATAATGCTAATGGAAAACACAAGAACAGTAATTACTTGTGAAAATCATTTGAATATTGATTCTGTCGCAGGAAAAACAAAAATAGAATCATATAAGCCATCAACATTACTGGGTTCAAGATTTATTCGTACACAAAAACAAGGTGAATTTCACAGTTTTCAATAAGCTGAAAGAAGATTATTACATTTTTGAAACATTTTCGGAGTGAATCAAAAACTACGTTTGCATACTTTCTTACGGTCAGGCAATATTTTTATTGAATATAAAATGATTATAAGTCTGACCACGGTACAAACTCAGTCTTATAACTATTATATGTCCAATTAGTAAGAATCGACTTTAATGTGTTTAATAGGAGAAACTTCATTACATCTTTGATCATAAACAATTAAAGAAATGCATTAATTTTGAGGGTAGGCTTCCAACTATAACTACATTTTTAAATATACTTCAAAATAACACTACCTAAATGTAATTTTTATTATTTTAATAAATTATAAAAAGTACATGTTTTACCTATTACCTATCATAATCAAGTGCTCTTATAAAAATTATGTGATTGTTGTAAACAAATGCTTTATCGGTACAATATTCGAACGCGGAAAGCTTTATTTCCTTTAATAAATTTTGACACAAATGTTACAATACTGAACGGTGAAGTGAACATTAGGTACAGTAAAATCAGAACAAACGTAAAATTTTGTTTAAAATTACTAAACATTTTGTTTTCAGTAAACGGTAATAAATAGAAAATTAATTAATTTAAGGTCAACGGAAAAAATTAATATGTACCTCGGAAAAAGTGCTTTTAATAACCTCGCCTGTTTGCTTGCCTCGGCTAACGCCTCGGCCAGCAAATTCAGTCTCGTACATAAAAGTGCACTTTTTGTCCTTGTTACATAAATAACTATTGTGTATCAAGGCACTAGAGTTTGATTTTTTATGACGAATGAAAAAAAAGTCATGAAAAAGAACTTTAGTGACGAGGTACATATTATATTTTTCCCGAAATCCCAAAATTTGAACAAAATCTAACAATTTTATAACGTTCTTTAAGTAGCAAATGTTATCAGTTGTTTTCATTTTTACGTCAAATATTTTACAAAAGTTGATGTTTTCATAGACGAACTACAACAAAAATAATAATATTTTTATACGTTCACACGACGACTACGTATGTCGGTGCATACAATACTAATTAATTTTATAAAACATAATATGCCTGAAACAAACTATTTTAATGAAATATTAAACTAATAACAATTTACGAGTACTAAATATGCGTTTTATGTATTCTTTTATGTCACTATATATGAATAAAAGTGCAGTAGGTACTAAAAATTATAATTGCAAATTCTTTGTGTTCATCGCCAGAATGTAATATGCACATTTTTTAGTCGTTAGTTAGATTTTTATTAAACTTTTCCTAAGAACGATATAGTGTGTAAATGGGTAAAGAATAAGGTTACCAGTTTTAAGTGTTACTTATACATTGATGAGATGGTTACAATCGATTGTCTCTGTAAAACTTTGTAATTCAAAATACAGTAAAAATTTTACTGTTGAAACGAATCGTTTCGTTTTATTTTGTTTGGTTCCAATTTGTATTGATTCGAGCTAGTTGAGGGTTATTTAAAATTTGTTAGTCTAATTAATTGTTTATATCTTTTTAATTTACATTTCGATGAGAAATAATGAAAGCCTAATGAAGTATAAAAATTAAACTAAGCCTCAACAAATTCTATTTGATAAAGGATATGAGAGAAGAAGGATACATCAATGTATATCTATTTTGACATATGTCGTCAGGTTGAGTTATCAAAAATGCAACTTTCATAATTTTCATTTTTTTCTAAGGCACCAGACGATAATGTGACGGGATTATTTCGCAAATAATTCATTTATAGACCAATTTCTCCCTACAGTATAGGCAGCCGTGTTTAATTGTTTAATTGTTAAACACCGAAGACTTCCTAGTTATAAAAGCTAAGTTAATTCTTTTATGCATGTCATTAATAAATTTTGTCGCGTCTTATGTATACGTACCGTGGTCGTGAGTTTAACAACGTACTTTTTGGGCCTTCATAAATAACTTTGTAAACTAGAAAGATATTTCAAAGTCCCTGATCAATTTTTGTGCGCTTTTAATCTATTTAAATAACCGGCCAAGGTCCGGTACCCTCCGTATTTGTTGTTAGATACATTTCGAACAATATTTGTCGCGTGAATCACTTGCAGTGATTTATCGGTGCTACGACTGTCAAATACGTTAACCTATTTGGGGATGTTCGTGGCTCGTACCTTAACTCGCTATCGTGAATTGTTATTATCTGATAACGATATTTTGCTATTCATTTTAAATGATATTATTTATTGTTGTGTCTGTGTGTGTCTATATGTGTTAATTGAACTTTAGTCGCTATAACAATATACATATTTCTATTCACGTACGGTTTGTTGCTGTGTCTACGAGTTCCTAGTGGCTCTAGATATTTCTCATACGTAATCCTAGATGGCGCCTTATAAATTTTTCGAGCAGTGTAGAAGCCTTCTTTTTGAACGATTCTTAATCAACCCACAACCACTTCCGACTAAGAAGAGCTGCCGGCAGGTCATCTAGCACTGCCATATATTTATTTTAGTTTGTTTACAAATAAACTGTAACAATAAGTTTCTAAGGTTTTAGGGTTAACTTTGAACAACCTTAGTGGGTCTTAGGAGCAGTATGCCCTAAACATGGTCATTCTCCTAAAATGAGCTTGTTTCGCAATGTGCCCTCTAAAAAGAATCATTTAATTTGACTAATCTGTACCTTGGATATTCACATTTTATGGCAGAGGGTTGGAATTCTTTTGACATGTCATAAACGATCGCCATATCAAAATTCATTTAAATTTTTTGAGTCATAGCATACCTTATCATGCGCCTGATGTCAAGTCAAAGCCACAATCAAAGTGAAAATGAAGATGAAAGTGAATAACTCACCACACACACACACACACCGTGCACAAAAACAAGAAAATAGCCACGACTTGACATCGACGATGTATCTTAGACTGTGTTTCATCAAAGAAAGTCGCAAATCATTGATCTCTGTTGGGTTCAGCGAGTGTCAAAAAACAAAGGTTGCACCCTCTGGGGTTGGTTGCTAACATGCTAATCAATAACAGATTTTCACATACAATTTTTGCTTGGCGATTAAAAGGCGATGATGAAACTCAAACTGACAGTCAAATGCAAAAAGTAAAGAAATACAAAGAAGGGTACATCCTTCGAGGTGTTGAATCGGGAGAACCCTTAAAGTTGTTATCTATCTTTACATTTTTGTGCAATTGGTATTGTGTGGTACATTTATACATAAAATGTGTGAGTACTTCTGTACAAGTTATCTTGGCTTGATCGGCAACGTGTGTTACAAGCATTAAAATTATCGCTTAGATAGCGCTTTGCACTTTAACACACACATGCCCTTACAGTTATCTGTTGGCATTTTTCTTAGTTTATACTATTCATACGTGTCAATGTTTACACGAGATGTCGCAAGACACACATTTTACTTATAAAGTGTCTAGTTATAAACACTTAAACACTATTGACAAAGGAGGTTCAGTTACCTTAATTGATAATCTGAATGACAAGCTTTTTGAAAGGGAGGATGAAATTATCACATTAAAGACGAAAATTGCCGAAAGTGATAAGGAAATTGCACTGCTAATACAGGCAAATAATAAACTTAAAAGTCGAATGGATGAGGATTTAAACGAAAGCATCTCTATGGAGACTATGCTAAAAGAAGAAAATTCTAAATTAATAGGATTAGTATATAATTTAAAAATGGATAACAAAAAATCTAACCAAAGAAATAGTAGAACTGAAAGAGAAATTTAGCAATTTAAAGTTACCGGTAATACCGTCTGCAGCGAGGGATTTAGGTACTCCAACTGACAGCAACACCTTTGTTAAGAAAGTTGGCACTCAAACAGCCAAAATCATGACTACAGTAGCAGATTTCTCTAAAATAACTGCAAAAACAAAATCAACTGCAAGTAGGAGTGGCTAAAATACTATTGTAAAAAAGATAACAACTGATCCATGTCTAGAATTACACCGCGTTAAAATTGCCACAACTACAAAGAAAATAAAACCCAAAACGTTGAATAAATCGCTCTTTGAAGAGCTGCAAGAAATTAACTATAAGCCTCAGCAAATAAATACAGATAATCAAATACATAATAAGATTAAGCATAAAATTCTACTTTTAGCTGACAACTATGGTAGGAACTTTTCCAGCCTGCTAGTTAATAGCCCTCTTAATAAACTATTTGATATACAATCAGTATTTAAACCTCTTGCAAAGTTACATCAAGTAACAGAGAATCTCACTAAAAAAATCGTTCACAAGGAATGATTTTGTAGTTATTTTAGCCGGAGCGAATGACGTCGATAATACTTGTCTTTATCCTACTACCAATTGTATTCTTAATATAATTAATCAATGTGTGAATGTGAATTTACTTTTTTTTGTACAATACCGTATCGGTATGATGCGATGCCATTAAATAGCAATATTTTTAAATTAAACAAAAAGTTACATCATATTATAAACAATTGTGACGTTAGCTGAGTTGCATTATTGGACATTAATTGTAACCATAGACGTGCGATGTACACTCGACATGGGCTTCACCTAAATAAACTTGGAAAGACAAATGTTGCCAGAAGTATCACAAATTATATTATCTATAATGTAAATAACAGCTACAATACCTCTCAAGAAAAGAATATAATTTTAAGAACAAATTTAAAGTTACGAAGGGAGCATGGAAAAGAAACTTAAAATTAAGCACCCATAATTATTCTAAAGGAAGATTAATGTGTCAAAATCTAAAATGAGTACTCAAATGTTCATGAATAGTTCCACAAGGATCGATTCTTCGACCAACCTTATTTGTAGTATTTATTAAATTTTGAATGTTCTCACCAAAATTGGCATCACGTGACAATATTTAATAATTAATAATAATTAATTTTCTGCATTTACAATTGTAGAAAGAATCCAAGATTTAAAAACCCTTATAATAGAAATTATTTATTTCTAATAATTGGTCTTTCATTTGGACCTTTTGGGAGAACATGTAGCCGAACAATCACAATTAACAGCAAAAAAACACATAATTAAAATAAACAAAAAAAAAAAAAGTAATACCTGAAAGTATAATTTTTAATCGCAAGTCTATTGATTTGAGAGCAGTTTAAACTAAAATTTAATCATGGGCCGCTGCATGTGGCCCCAGAAAGAGCGAGAAGTATAAAATCGAATGAACATCGTCGGTTTGTCTTTTAACTCTTTTTCAGCAAAAAGAGGCGTTTTGTCGCGCACTTTTTGACTCGAACCTCTAGATGCGAGCCTTTTGTCGCAGAACATTTTGACACCGGGCCGGTTCGATTGTTTGCCGCTGGCACTTGGTTGTTTTGATGCACAGACGGTAACAAGCAGTCAACAAATTAATGGCAATTTTGCACCGGGAGGCCAGTCGAACATCCGAACATTATTCTTGCTTCCCATTATAACCGATTATAATAAGAAATATTTTTCCACGAAAACGTCCTAGACTGCTTTTACTGATACATGTTTCGGCAAAGTGCTTTTTGATTTTTTCCCCTTTTTTATCAATAAACGGATAGTACTCTTCAAGCTTGCATTCAAAATCTTTAATTTCAATGGGAGGAAATTAAAATATACTTTGGGTAACACAGCATTTTTCAAAAACTCTATAATGAGTTATGATATAATATTTTCAGTAGCAGCGTTTTCAACAAAAAAGAATTTCCTCGACTTGAGAAAAAGTTAATGTTATCGATATATGCCAATAAATACTGCATCAATATTTTAACAATAACAGAACCTACTCTGTTAAAGAAAAAATCTAGATACCAAAGTAATTTATGGTTTCAACAAGATGTTACTCCAAATCTACATCACAATACCGGGCAAGTGCAAGTATATCTTTCAGAACAGTATCCAAGAAGATTGATTAGAATTATGGTACCGTTTCCTGACTGCCTACTGCATTTTTTTCCTTTTTCGGTAACTTAAAAGTCAAAGCGTTAAAGATAATAACCATTATAGTTTAGATTTAAAAAGTCAAACCATCGTCAAAAGAAAAACAATATTAACTCTTCCAGCATTATTACTGTGACAAATTGGTTGAAGCTTTTGCAGCCAGTTTGCGAACTAATGTGCTCAAGATTCGGATCTAATGGCCGTCGTTGACTGTAATAAAGACAAGAAATAATAAAAGAAACAATTAACGTTCAAATACGGCAAGACATTTCAGATTCAGATTGAGATGAAAAGTGAAGTGAAAATGTCAGTCCGTCCATTTTGACACAACAAATAAAAAGTGAAAAAACTCCTGGGGCGATATTAGCTGCTTGTGCTATGGGTTTCAACCATTTTTTCAGATATTTTTCTAGAATGGATTGCTGCGCATCAGTTGATGTATTGTTACTGCTGGATAGACATGCGATTCACACAACAAATTTAGGCGTTGATTGACTGTGCCCGTGCTAAGGGTATTGTAATGGGTGGATTTGGAAGGTCAGAAATTTACACAAACAATCGAAATATTTTCGAGGAGGCCGATTTTGTTCCAGAAGAAACAACTGAAAGACAAGAAGATACGCAGAAGACAGTAACAGAAAAAAATTTAGGTTAAACAGAGAGAAGAATTAGATCTAGCCACAGGTGTAGAAGACAATATTTAAAAAAAACGAAAATGGAACTGCAAAAAGAAATCCAACACTCGGACCTTCAAGTTTGTCGTTTTCGGCAACACCAGTAATCGTCGCTCCTGATATCGCGACCTGTAAAATTAAGTAAGAGAAGAGGGAAAACGGCTGTTCTCAGCCTATAAAAATGAATTGATAGTAACATTACAAACCCTCTCACGAAGGAAATCTACAAAAAGAAAAGTATTAGGTGAAAAGATGAAAACTTCAAAGATAAAAATAAAGTAAGGAAAAAGTAGAGGAAAACAAATAAGCTCAGATGAAAGTGGAAGTGCAGTTATGAAGGAAAACGAAGCGAGGGATCGTACTCTTCAAAAAAGTTAATATGTACACAATGATTAGATTTCCAACAAAATAATTTTTAATTTTCTTAATTACTACACAAAAAGAATGTCATTCAAGTTACATTGTCAATGAGCAGGATAATATTGACATTAAAAATCAGACTTTTGAATTTGCTCCAAATAAAAACTGTGTTTCTATTAATTTAAATTAAATTATAAGACAATAGAGGAACCCTCTAGCCTTGTGACGACTAAGGAAAAGTCTGACTATTTAACTATTATCCACCAAAGGCTTTTCTGGCAAAGAATTAGAACTCAACCTATTTTTAGATGATAGGAATGTTGACATACTATGTGTTACTGAACACTGGCTCAAAGATTATGAATTGATATTAGGATTAAATAATTACAAAGTTGTAAGTTTGTATACTAAAAAATCAGCTATACGAGGAGGATCACTAATAATCTTACATAACAGTTTGAAATGTAAAGAGCCCAAAGATGAGTTTGGATTAATTAATAATTAATAATTAATAATCAATTTAACCTTTTCGAACGTTGTTTAAACTACAAAAATTAAAACATTCTGCCAAATTTAGTTATCTTCCTTTTGCGCCATCTTTACTTACTTTTAAAAAATAATATTTTTATGTCAATTTGACTTTTAAAAAAAAGGATTAATTTTTGAATGAAGTATAAGATTAATGTATTATTATTGTTAGCGTTTTTTATTATTTTTATTTTGTACAGATTTTTTCCGAAGATGATTTTAATTTAATTATAAAATGGAAACCGGTAACAATTTAATAAAAATATAAGTATTGGCTGACATGTATATATATATATATATATATATATATATATATATATATATATATATATGACATATAAACCGGCAGTTGTTGAGCCCGTAGAATATATAAACGGTACGCTCTCGGCCCGAAGAAACGTTATTGAGCCCGACTTCGGGCTCATCAACGTATCCATGTGTATATTATCATTATACTATTGTATATGCATTGAAACGTAAATCCGAAAATTTGGCCGGGCTCATTTAGGATACGTTTATATATCCACTATATACAAAATAGTTCGAACGAATGCGCTGCAGAGGTCTCTTTTATATACACGTTCTCGTTCGTTATACTAAGTTTTTGCTGTATTGATCTCATTAAAGTAAAAATTATATGCAATGTAAGTACGTGATATCGTTATATTATTCAATAAGTGATAAAGAAGGCAATAACTCACGCGGATGATTTTGCGACACGAGACGTTAGTCGAGTGGCGTAATCATCCAAATGAGTTATTGTCCTTTACCACGAGTTGAATACTATGCTTTATCTACGACTATAACATTTTCTGTTGAAAAAATTTTTTTTTAATTTTACGATGTTAAATTTTTAATTTATTTGACATTTGTTTAAAAGAAAACAAGATAGGTATTATGATCCCTTACGGTTGCTATGAAAATACGATAATCTGTGAGTTATTATAACTCACGCTTGTAACTCACGCATCCTAGTCATTTATACAATTATTCATCAAAATTCATTGAATAAAGACTATATAATCCAATCGGAGTAGATAAAATTATTTAAAAGCTTTAAATGCATATTATTTTGTTACTATTGGAAACAAAGGTTTTAATTACAACACGTTTTCTTAATTAATCCAATGAACAGTTTTTGATTATGAAGTTTCTAATTTTGCCACAAAATAAGTTAGTAACATAAGTTAGTTCGTTCGCGCGCTTCTGTAAAAGGTTCTAAAAGGATCTGGATCAAAGGTTAGATTGATTGATATGATTATTTAAACAACGATTTAATGAAACAAATATTTAATAATATTAGCTTGTAGAATACACATTATAAACAAAGGCTTTTACAACAACCCAGTTTCTACCAACAAATATGGCTTTATGTTTATTTAAGAATTCTTCAACTTCAGTCTTCTTGGGAGGTATTTTATTTTTAATATGTCCGTTGAAATGTGTTTTTATTAAATGTTTCTGTTCCTCCGTCCATCTTTGGCATACATGTACAGGGTGTCCCATTTTCAACACTTGTATATCGTATCTCCGTAATTGTTAGTGCAATCAAAAAGTAATATAGGGGCAACGTGTTCTTTTTGGGTCACACTTAAAATAATAAAATAAAAATTTGAAGATGTTTCCTCGCTTAAAAGATACGAGGGAAAATTAAAAAAATTGTCAATAAATTTTTTTAGTTTTGTTTCTAATAGCTTCTGTTTCATGGTTTATTGCGATTTAAAGTAATGGAGTTTAAATAAATCGCCTAGGAAACCAATAACTTTATGTTCCATTTTAAAAATGAGGTTAGGTCCGATTACTTTTTTTACCTGAACTCGTATCCTCATTTTTGAACCGGTATATTATTCAAACACTATAAAGAAACGTGAATTAATTGTTAATCAGAACTTTAATTGTTAAATCGGTTACAGAAAACAAAACCTGGAAATCGGCTATTTTTAATTATCAGCTTACTCATACCTAAAAATGGTAAATTATACACAAAAATTATTTTATACTGAATTGGGTAATTACATTTAAAATTAATATTTCTATTCGATGAATTGGGTTTACTAAACCAGTCTGTAATAATGGTTTCTTTTAATTAGTATAAGATCTAAATAATTAAGTGAATTGTTTACTTCCTGTTCAAATGTAAGCGATAACCTGCTGTGATAGTAATATATTAGGAGATATTCCATTAGATCAATTAATTAAAGATATTCCTCCCCAGTTGACAATTCCGCCAACGTTTATTAAAAATATGTTGAGGGTTTATTTTTAATAATTGACAAAAATATATTGACTTACCTTATACTAAATGCAACAACTATCATTAAATTGGGAAAACAAAATTTTAAGTATAATCCAAAAACAGCACATGACAGATACCCTATAAGTGTCGTAAATCGGACATCCTGAACTATGTATGAAAAGCTTTTAATGTACCACATTTTTTATTTTCACCGTCGCGACGTACGAAAGGTGACCTTCTTGTTTTTCAATCCGATGCGCGTTTTTCGTAATAAATAGAAAATGTTTCTCTGGAAAATATTAACAATAACGTTAATATGACAATTTTTTAAGCGAAAACCGTGCATTGGATTAAAAATCAATCAATCAATGGATCAAATGTGCTAAGATATTGATGGGAGCGTTGTTTTGTCTATAAACCAGATAAAGCTCTAGAACTTAAAAGTATCGATGGTAACAGTTAAATTAAAAGTCTTAATTTAATCAAATTACTTAAAACTCGAATAGTCTTGGCTTGCACTTTATATTGAATTCATATTGGATACTTGAGAGTTTTGAACAAAATAATTTTGTTTTAGCATTTTTTAGATCTCTCGAGCCTTTGATTATGTGGCACATCTCCTAAATAAATTGAAAACATTTTATAATTTTGATGAAGCTAGTATTGCGCTCATCAGATCATACTTAAGCAATAGAAAAATAAACAGTCAATGTTGTATTTTCTGATAATCGCTTCTTGCGTAATGGAGTACCTCAAGGTTCAATTTTGGGCCTTTATTATTTCTTATATATGTTAATGATTTACATTTACATTTCCAAAATGAATCGTCCATTATTCAATACGCAGATGACACGGCGATATTAATTAAAAATTCTTACATTGCTCTACTAAAAAATCTTATACTAATATAAACACAATAAAACTTTTATTTACACTTCGACCACATAATTTTCAGAATAAGAACTCTAAAAAATTTTAGAAATAAATCTTGATCCTAAACTACAATTCACAGACCGTATAAGTCAATTGACCAGAAAATTTAACAGTGACATATATATTTTAATGCGTTTAGAAGACAGTGTTTCATCAAAATGTCTCAAAATGACATACTTCGGATTAATTCATACTCATTTAAATTACTGTAGTATCATTTAAGCAAATTGTTATAGATCAAACTGAATATTCTCGTTGCAACGTAAAGCTCTATGTGTTTTAGGAACAATCGCTTTTAGAAAAGGTTGTAAGCCAATTTTATTAAATTAATAATTATGACACTGCCGTTACTGTTTATTTTTAATTGCATCACTTATGCTTAAAAAATATGTAAAAGTTTTACATACAAATCAGATGTTCATAATTATTACACGAGAAATTGTGATAAAATAGAAAAATAATTGTATAGATTAAGTGTAAACATTAAACTACCATCACATATACGTGATTTAACTATTAAACAACTCAAACAGGAAATACAAAATTATTTACTAACAAAGGCTTTTAGTCACTATCGGAATTTCTCAATTGTAGAAAAGAAGAAATGATAAGTTAATTATGTATCATAATTGTTTGACGGATGTAAATACATCTTGTGTAGAAACAAATACAAATGGTAAATACCGTTTAATTTATATAAAAGTACCTTTGATGAGCCTGAAGGGACTGACAACGTTGTGGGGCTCATGAAAGAACTCTAAATATATTTTCTGTATATAATCGGGCTCCACAGCGTTCTGTATTTAAGCGCGCTATATATATATATATATATATATATATATATATATATTAAATGAAAGGAACGTTTTTATTTTTTTTTTTTTTTTTTTTTTTTTTTTAAAAAAAAAAAAATTATTTTTTTTTTTTAAAAATGAAATTATACAAGGTTGACGTTAACGATTGATAATAAAGATATCAAGGAGGATATTGAGGTAGCTACCGCATTCAGAAAATTTCTTTTCTCTAAACTACCAGAAACCTTAACTCTTCAACTAATCATGCTGTCGCCCTCCTGGAATCAGTTGTTCATACGGACCTCGATACATTTAACTATAGACATATAAATAGTGAAATTATTTTAAAACTTTCAAATCCATAAATATCAAAAAAACAGAAGACCTGTTTGGTATTTCAACTTATATTGTTAAATCAACAGTTACTTCAATTGCTCCCCAACTTGCATGTATCTTTAATAAATGTGTAGATAAAGGAGTATTCCGTAATTTAATGAAAGTTACCAAAACTATCCCTCTTTTTAAGAATGGAGATAAAAATACTCTTACATATTTTAGCCAATAACTTGATTACCGGCGCTAAATGAGATATTTGAAAAAATAATATATGATCAATTGTTAGCTCATTTTGTTATTAACAAACTGTTTCATGAAAATCAGTTTGGCTTTTCCAAAGGTAGATGTACAACTGATGCCAAAATTGCTCTATTCAAACATATATTTGATGCGTGGGAGGGAAGACAGAATGCTATTGGTATATTTTGTGATCTGTCAAAAGCATTTCACTGCGTCAGTCATGAAACTTTATTGCGAAAACTGGAGCATTATGACGTTTTGGAAAATTTATTAGGCCTCTTGCAATCATATCTTTCTTCTAGAATTCAGAAAGTTGTTATAGGTGAGGCTGAGTCTTCGGGTGCCCTCACTACTATGGGCGTGCCCCAGGATTCGATATTGGGTCCATTATTATTTCCAATTTACGTTAACGACGTACCTCATTTTACCAAAAATTTGTGCGACATGTTTGTTATGTTTGCTGATGATACATTCCTAGTATTTAAGGTTGACAGAGGAAATATGTGTTCTGACAATATAACCAATACTCTCTCTAAAGTAGTTTATTGGTTTTCTGTTAACAATTTAAAACTTAATTCAAATAAAACCAAATATATAAAATTTTCTCTACCAAATGTGAGACAGGTCGTTACTCCTATAAATGTAAATGGCAAAACAGTTGAACTGGTAAATTTCACAAAATTTCTGGGCATAATGTTAGGTTCGGGACTTCAATGGCATCCCCATATTAATTCCCTGTCAAATAGACTTAGTTCCGCTTAGTAAAGAAAATTAGGCTTATGACCAACGTTGAAACAGCAAGGTTAGTTTATTTTAGTTATTTTCATAGTATATAATGATCTACGGTTTATTGCTGTGGGGATCAGCCGCTAATATTGAACATATATTCTACAAAAAAGAGCAGTGCGCGCTATATACAACCTACGTGCTAGAGACTCCCTCCGTGAATTATTTAAAGAAATTAAGATTTTAACAATAGCGTCTCAATATATTTATGAAAATATTATGTGTGTAAGAAAATATCATAAAGATTTTGACAGGAACAGTCCATAATTACAATACAAGAAACAAGGATAAACTTGCTGTTTCAAAATTCAGATTGCAAAAACTAATCGTTCGTTTTTGGGTAAATGTATTAAAATTTATAATAAAATTCCACAAAACATCACAAAACTGCCCTTGGAAAAGTATAAACATTTTGTTAAAGAGTCGCTCATGAGCAAAGGGTATTACAAAGTGGATGATTATTTTAATGATCCTAATGCGTGGGTCAATGACTTTATGTATAAGTTATAATGTTTAAGTGTTTTTTGTATTTTATTTGACGTCAATAAGTGCCTGTAAAGGTATACATTGAATAAAAACATTTTTGATTTGATTTGATTTGAAAAACATATTTATTTTTATTTATTTTTCCCATTTGTTACTATTGTTATTAGTGATCTTGTCCTTGAGGTCCTACCACAATTTCACAAAATTGACGCATGAGTTATTATGAATTTTATTTTTATGTACCGAGTGGGAAACTAAAACGGCCGCCGGCTATATCTCAGGAACTAATCGTATAACAGGGTTAGAAAAAAAAGTTTTATTAGGAAAATTGCCATGAAAAGTAGTTTTTAGTTCCTAAGATTACCACCAGGGGGCGTGCCGATCATACTTTAACAGAAAGTTGTGATTTTGTAAGTAATCGGCTTAATTAAGTGGCATTTAAAGTATATGAGGTATAATCCTCAAATATTTTCAAAACTTTTTTATTTAAAAAACTTTGTTATAATTTAAAAAATAAAGTAGAGGGGAGACGTCAAAATATATTTTTTTTAATGTCAGTTACTTCCGTTATTTTTAACGAAATTTAACAAACTTGATCTCGTTAGAAAGCATTTTCCTTCGTCTATCCATAGCATTTGATATAGTTCATATTTATGCAATGGTAAAACTTCTATAGCACATTATCTGAAATATAAACAGGATTAAAAGAATATGCCATCATAACTAGAGTCCCAATAAATAAAACTAAATTATACAATTAAAACAAGGGATTCAAAGAGTTAAAATTAATTCTACTAAGCAACTACTTAAATGAACTGCCAAATAATAGCAAAACTGAATATTTGCTTTGAAAAGCAACCAAAGAACTAAGAAAACCAATTCTACAGAACTTACCAATTAAGAACATCAACGGTACATGGGCAAAAAGTAACATTCAAAAGACTAACAGATATGCTGAACACCTCGAAATGATTTTCCAACCGAATGAGGGATAAAATATTTTTAACTTAGAGAATCTTATCACAGAAGAAGACGATATTAACTTCTCTACTTCAAAACTACTTGGTGTAGGAGATCTTATAACAATACCACAAGTTTTCTCTTATACGAGATGATAAAAGCAAAACGTTAAAGCTGTGCATCTCTCTAGTGCTTTTTAGGAACACTCTCCTTTAGCATTTAGCTCTTCTATCAATCCCAAATTAAGGTATTTGAATTCAGCATACCAGATTAAACATTGAACCAAAACATCGAGTTATTATTTAAAAAATTAAAGATGCTTGCATTATTGACATTGTCTCGTTTGTTCTTTATTATTGACATTGTCTCGTTTGTTCTTTATTCGTTAATTTCTATCGTTACAATAACTACGATTGAATAATTACTCGTTATTAATTAAAGTGGAACTTTTGGTATAGTGACGAATCTACACGCTCATCCTTATCCCGTGGCTAGTCGTTCCATTTTAAAATAAAAAGTAAAGAAAATATTGTCTCCTGGTTATAAGTTAGTTAACTACGATTCTTTAATTGTCTATTTAAGACATTGATTTAATTTTGATTTGGGATTGGATCTAGTTACATATATTCTTATTATGTTATGTAATTGAAGAGAGTGAACACCACTTCACAGTGAGGCATCGACAAAAGTTATCATTTTCTTATTTTTACCGAAACAACTGGAACCATTTGAAAATATTATATAATCGTATTCTTAACATAATCTATAAGACTTTGTATACTGCAGGTAACTCAATCTCATTTAATAAGTTTATACAGGGTGAGTCATAATTAGGTTTAAAGTTTTCAAGGGTGTATTTCCTGGACCAAAATATTTAAAAAAGTTCTTATTAAATTTTGTCAAAAAAGGTCAACTGTCGGAGTTATAACCGATAACGATCGTAGTTAAGATGTTTCTAACAAACTGACATGTAGCTATGAGAAATTAAACATTGTAATTGTTGCGATTAATATCGGAAATGCAAAATAGTGTTTTTACGATCTAGTCAAACCCAGGTTAAATATTTAAAGAAATTGCTGGTTCTAATGTAGGTATACAAATATTTAATAACCAATATAAACTAAAACTAGATTCACCAATATTGGCCTCCGTCATATATCACTTGATGAAGTATCCCCTTAACAACTACATTTGCATATATTGTTTTGTCATTGATACATTTTTGTTATATATTTGTAAATAAATGTATCACATTATTAATATTGTTAAAATATGCATATCTATAAATGATAACTACAACTTTATTCAACCAGTCTAAAATTTCCCTATTTGGAAATGTTCAGCAAATATCCGAAAGGAAATTAGTTGCTAAATTTCAAAATCAGCAGGTTAAACACGTTGGCGACAGTCATTTATAGTTATAGTATAGTACAGTCACTGTGCGGCGATGGTGCGGTGTATATATTTGGAAGCGAAGAAAATTAATAAAAAGTAAGTAATTCACACCTACGTGGTACCGATACACCGATAAATTTAAGTTTGCCAGATTTAAATTTACTTTATATTGTAAGAAATTCAGCATTAATAATTACAGAAGCGGATATAACGTTTTAATTTGTTGTTAAACTATTGTAGTCATTGGGGTATAAACCTACGGTATTAGTTCCACCTACGTAAGTCTGGATTTTGAAATCTTGGTAAATCCCTATTTATTTATCGTCTGGCGATCTACAAATTCACTCTTAATAAAGGCAGAGTATGTACATACACATGCATAAAACCAACACTTTTACAGATTGACTAACATTTGAGATATAGGCCATGGGTCATAAGTCGATATCCAGGGAGGTCAGCTAATTCACAGCAGCAGGAGTGGCATTCAGAATCTCGCTCCATTCTCCACCAAATTCTCTTATTGGGCACTCGTTGGCTATGTGAGCTACAGTTTGATCTGGCGCTCCGCAGTCGTATTCCTGGGAGTCCGAGAGTCCCCACTTGTACAGCATGGACATGCATCTGGCATGGCCAGTCTTGATGCGGTTCAGGCTACACCAAGCTTTCCTAGCCATTTGCATTCCTGGGAGAGGGACGGTAGGATCCTCATGGTCATTATGGCTAAAATCGTGATTAGATGTCAATTTGGTTTTCCAAGCTTCTCTGATGTGAAATGGCTTATGGTCGGTTAGTACCTTATCTTGCCAAATGGGTTTCCGGGATTTAAGACCACGGCCCGGAGCATTATCCAATATCGTGTGGATTGGCAGAATTCTAGGATGTTTAGGATCGTGTAGTTTGTTCCATTCGCGAGCAGCAGCTTGTTGTCTCCTCAAGTCCGGTGGGACTAAATTTGTCAGTGCGTGAAACCAGGGTACCGGAGTGGACTTTAGGGTTCCTGATATGATTCTCATGGTATCGTTGAGGTGCACGTCGACTTTGTTTGTATGAGAACTTTTGTACCACACCGGTGCACAGTATTCTGCCGTTGAGAAAATAAGTGATTGAGCTGCCGTTCGTAGTGTTTCTGCTTTTGCTCCTCAAGTAGTCCCAGCCAGTTTTCTAACTATGTTGTTCCTAGTTTTTAGTTTCTGCCCAGTTAACTCCAGATGTCTTTTATATGTTAGGGACCGGTCTAGTGTAACGCCAAGATATTTGGGGTGGCTGTTGTGTTTTACTCTTTTACCACAGAATGTGACATTCAGCTCGGTTTTGCTTGGGTTTGGGCATAGTCGCCACTGTTTGTAGTATCTCCCGAGGTTTTCTAAGTCCGTCGTTAGAGTTTCCTCACCATCCTCAAGGAGCCTGTGTTGAGTGGCTATAGCGGTGTCATCAACATAGCAGAACTTCCGAGAGTTGGTTGCCGGCATGTCACTGGTGTAAAGATTAAAGAGTATAGGGGCTAGTACTGATCCCTGGGGCAGTCCATTTCTGATGGTGTATGACTTGCTAGTTGATTGTCCAAGACTGACTTTGAAGTATCGGTTTCTTAACATGTTTCCCATTAGCTTAGTTAACTTGGAGTAGGGTATTGTTTTCTTCAATTTTAGTATTAGTCCATCCAGCCATACGGTGTCGTAAGCAGCCGTCAGATCAACAAATGCTACCGACGTTTTTAGACCCCTTTGGTATCCTGATTCGATGTATGACATTAGGGCTAGTACTTGCTCACAGCAACTTCGGTTGGATCTGAAACCAGCCTGGTCTGGCGGAATAATATCGTTTATGGTTTGATATATTCTATTGTATATTAGTCTCTCCAGTAATTTATAACAGACACTGAGAAGTGCGATTGGGCGATAGCTAGTTGGGTCGTCGCTTGGTTTCCTTGGTTTCAGAATAGCAAGGGTCTGGGCTATTCTGAACTGTGCCGGGATTTGTCTCGTATTTAGTATATCTGTGAGGCAATTTCTAAGCCATTCCCTCGAAGGTTGTCCTAGGTGCCTTACAAACTCTGGGAATATGCCATCCGGACCAGCTGCCTTCCGTAATTTGAGTGTTCTTATGGCCTTGTTCAGTTCAGCGTTAGTGAAAGAGGAAGAGAAAAGAGGGTTTTCTTCAAGGCCTCTGTCAGTTATTTTAAGTTCTTCCTTTATCGCTTCTTCAAACTCTTTATGGATCGGTACGTTTTCTGAACGTTGTTTAATATGCAGCGCTACTTGGGCAGGGGTCACTTTAGGTTCTTTGGTAAGTATAGGCGTGGCAGCTCCAAGTCGACCATCCCCTTCGACTGGAGGCTGTAAAATCCATATTTTCTGTCGTACTTTCCCATCGCTCCCTGACTTCTATTCTATGTAAATGTAATTTTACAAAGCTTAATAAATATGCGACAACCAATAGATACAAATGTGGATTTATGAGACTCACTAAATATGTCATTTGCAATACATACAAATCTAGTTTTAGTTGATCTGTATATATTTACAAAAACTGGTGAAATATTTGAAAACAATCTCTGTAAATATATAAACTGTTAACAAAACTATGTTTGTATGGATTGCAAAAAAATATTTATTAAGACAGTATATTTTCTACTTGGGATGTTGTCAGATCAATTGAGCTTAATATCAATAATAAAATCAATTACAGTTACGTCATCTTTAAACGGTTATACCTCCGACAGTTGACCTTTTTTGACAAAATTTTATAAGAACTTTTTTAAATAATTTGGGCCAAAAAATACACACTTAAAAACTTTAAAACTAATTATGACTCACCTTGTATAATGTCAGTATATGTGATGTGGACAGGAGTGATCAAAATCTCAGTTTGTACAGAGTATCTATAAGATGCAAAAAGTGGTATTTTCTTTAAATTTTCATTGTTATTTATATTATTTATTGATATATCAAAATACACAGAAAAACTGGTTGTGTGTTGAACTAGATAAAACTTAGAATTACTGTTACCTTACTACAAAAGAAAGCAAACCTGAGCAAAATTGTCCTCCCAGGAAAGAATAGATATTCGGTTTGATAAAACGTACCATTTTGTAATAACTACCTCAAGCAAAACAAACAAAATGTGCTTTTGTCATTCAATAATCATTACAAGATGTAGACAGCGTAACAAAGGTGTACATGTTAAATGTTTTGAAAGTTATCATTTATCATCGTAAGATTAGCACATTTATGTCACTATTAATAATAACACAGCTCTACAAAAAAAAAAATATTTGTTGCCCTGGATATCTTAGCAAATTTTGATGTTTTCAAGTGCCCAGATTACGAATTTATTCATGAAATTATTGGATGTGCTCTTGTTTTCATGATTATATTGCATATCTTATATTTTGATCAATTATCGGCTTGATTGCAATAAAAAAATTTTCCAGCTATGATTAGGGTTCTGCGCACCTTTTTCGCGCATACAAATATCACGTGATCCCCGCGCTTAGGCCCATATCCAGCAGAACAGCTTATCTCAGTTATTCGACATATTGAAGTACTTAGACGTGCATCTGTATAAGTTGCCGTGTGTCAATACTTTGTTTAGTTTACTGAATTTTCATTCTAATATATTTTTCTTGTCTTTTAAAACATGAGTTCATCACGAAGAAAGTGTAAATATAGTACTGATTTGTTTTGTTATATTTGTGGGGTTAATATAACGAAAAAACGAAAGAGAAATATCACAGACTTCGTCAAGGAGACTTATGCCGAATATTTCGGTTTTAAAATGGATAAATTAGATAAGGCATGGGTTCCTCATAAAGTCTGTAAGTCTTGTGTTAAGTCTTTACGGTTGTGGAGGAAAGGAGAACGTGCTGGATTAGATTTTGGTATTCCTATGATCTGGATGGAGCCTAAAAATCATTTCGATGATTGTTACTTTTGCGTAGTAGATGCGAAAGGTTTTAATCGAAACCAAACGTGGAAATATCCAGATTTACAGTCTACAAAATGTCCTGTTTTACACAATGAAAATCTTCAGCGGCCTATATACGTTTCAAAAGTAATTCGGATACCCTCAGAAACAATGACGTTGCCAAATTCACAGAAATCTGTACAGTCTATCAGTGGAAGTGAATGGGAGGGTGAAACATCTACGACAAAGTTATTTTCTCAAAATGAACTCAGTGATTTAATACGTGATCTGAATTTATCAAAAAAGGATCGGAACTGTTAGCTTCAAGATTGAAAGAAAGAAATTTATTAGCACCGATGGTAACAATTACCACATATAGAACACGCGAAAGTGAGTTACTACAATACTTTAGTGAAAATGAGGAACTAGTGTACTGTAATGATGTCGCGAAGCTGCTTCTGGATATGGGCTCAAAGGAATACAAACCTACTGAGTGGCGCCTATTTATTGACAGTTGTAAAAGAAGTTTAAAATGCGTCTTACTGCACAATGGAAATAAATATGCATCAATTCCGATTGCCCATTCTACAAAACTCAAAGAAGAATACGAAAATATAAAATTAATTTTAGAAAAATTAATTACTCGGAGAATCAATGGTCGATCTGCGTGGATTTCAAAATGGTTAATTTTTACTCGGTCAACAAAGTGGATACACGAAATACCCTTGCTTCATTTGCATGTGGGACAGTAGAGCAAAGCAACTTCATTGGAAACAAGATGTTTGGCCTGTAAGAAATTCTTTAACGGTCGGTAAAGCCAATGTAATCACGGAGCCGTTGGTAAGCAGAGACAAAATCATACTTCCACCATTACATATCAAGTTAGGAATGATGAAGCAATTTGTGAAAGCGTTGGACAAGGAAGGAGATTGTTTCAATTACATTTGTAGAAAATTTCCGAAGCTTAGTATGAAAAAGTTGAAAGGTGGAATATTGAATGGTCCTCAAATACGGCAATTGATGAAAGATACAGATTCTATCAATGCTATGACTATTCCGGAAAGTGAAGCTTGGAAAAGTTTCGTGTTGGTAGTTGAAAATTTCCTAGGTAACCATAAAGCACCAAATTATGAAGAAATTGTGCGAAGTATGCTGACAAACTTTCAGACTCTTGGAGCAAATATGAGTATCAAGTTACACTATCTCCGCAATCATCTGGACAAATTTCCGGATAATCTAGGAAATTATAGTGAGGAACAGGGAGAGCGGGTCCACCAGGATCTAAAAGTGATGGAAGAAAGGTATCAGGGTCGATGGGATAGCCACATGATGGCAGATTACTGCTGGTCCTTAAAAGAAATTGTCCGCTGGAAAATTATAAAAGAAAAGCTCTTAAAAGGCGTTTTATAGAAATATAACCTGTTTTCGACATTTTTCTTTCCTTTTACTCGATGTAAAATCCCTTATTTATCAAAACATAACTGACGTTATTAATATATATGTTATTTTGTTTTAAGTTTTCTGATTCTTGTAACGCAAAATAAAAATAAATTTTTTAAATAAACCAGAGCAAATCTTACAAAATCATCGATATTTTCATGAATCGTGAGCATAAATATATCCAAAATCGATCTTATATCCTGGGCAACAAAACCACTGTAGACCAGTGTAATAATAACTTTATTTTCCAGTGACCAGATTTACAAATATAGAAAACGTTAGTATACAAATTAAAACTCATGTGGCAGGTATTCGGCAACAGACAAAAATTGCATTAGTTTGTAGTATGGACTTAACAGACCCAAGCCATATTCTTTATTCTAATAGGCAGTTTGTTGTATAAAATACTGCATTGATAGTATAGGTTTAATTCATAGAGAGCTAGGTTATAATTAGTATATTCAATACCTGTTTCTATATTCTTGTGTTGTAGCTGTGTTAGTTTGTTTTGACATGGAAAACTAACCAACTATTTACCCAACGTCCTACATATACAGGATGTCCTAAATTTGCGAGAAAATAAAGGTACCACGTATTATAGAAATCAAAATAAGTCAATTTGATCCAATTTATCTATATACCAAAATAAACTGTTTGCCCGTGAGAAGAGTACAAAGTTTACCTAAAAAATCAGAATAAAATTGTGGCACAAAAATAGAACTTTTTTTACAACAAATAGTTTATGTGACATCGATTTCATTAGTGCAGTTGAAATCGACAAATTTAGTTAAATTTGTTTACCGTATTTCCGAACATCGTACAAAAATGTGATTTCTTTAGTAAACTTTGAACTCTTCTCACGGACAAACGGTAGATTTTGGTATATATAGGATGGATGGTTTTTATTGTAACTACTCGTTGTCAAGAACATACTTATGAAAAATGGATGTACGACTGACATTTCGCCAGTTGAATGTTTGGCATTTATGATTATGGAAGAGCATTAAAATTGTGCAAAGTTATTATTAAAATGGGCAAAATATAAAAAAAACTAACCCATTATTTTTGCCTGAACTGGACCGATTGGATGGGATGAGTTGTGGTTTCAAGAAAACGGCGCACACAAACCGCAAAACGTTCAGTTTGGTGAGAGGTTTATTTGGCGTAACACTGTGATTAATTGGACGGTTAGATCGTAGCGATTTGACACCGTTGGATTATTTTATGAGGGTTTTTAAAAATAAAGTGTACGCCAATAAACCACGAACAATTCGAGACCTCTAAAACAACATTCGGGCAAAAATTGCGGCCGTGTAGTCTAGGCAAATTAGCCATTTTAGAAGAAAACATGTATAAAGTTTTGAAATTTTGGTTGTGAATTCCCAGTAAGAACCCAAATACAGATCCGAAGAGTTCCCACTCTCCCGGGGGGAAATGCCATTATAAAATTCGTGAGAATATAATGATGCATGTCTTTTACTTCTAATATATTGTACCATTATTTGCTTATGCGTTTAGTGGGTGCGACATCACTTTTACCATTTTTGACAAAGGAAAATCACAGAGCGTAAACTTAATAAATATACAAAAGGATTTACAAGAAGTGGTCGCCGTATTCATCAGCAAAAGAAGGCATTGCAAGAGCTGGGAAAAAATTTACGCTTGCTCTATATAAGGCATCCCAAAAAAAAACATCTTTAAATCATTATCAATTCATTTTATTTAATAAGATAGTTGATCAATCAAATAACGCAGTCATATTGTCCAGACTACGACCTACATCTGCTGCAGTAACACAACATTCATATCGAGTTGTTTATCAAATTCATTTGTGGAAAGGAAGACATTTGGGACCAACTGAATGGGGTTGGAAAAAAACTAACAACATTATAATTCCAGTGCTCACGACTCAAGAGCCAGTTCCAACCTCAATTCTGTAGCTCATATCTTGCGGCTGTAAAAAGGGCTGTGGAAAGCAATGTGTAAAAGTTGGCTTGCGCTGCTCTACAGTGTGTTCTTATTGTCATGGGCAAAATTGTGTAAATTCCATCGAGGAGGGCCATTTTCCAGAGGCAATGGTTAAATATTTCATTAGTAGAATAGGCCTCCAGGAAAAACCATTTAAAAAAATCGCACTGAGAGCTCTACGTCAAGAGTGGTGTAAAAACGTCTTCAACGTGCAGAATGTACAGGTATAAAAATCATCATATGACCACTAATACATTATCAAAAATGTTGTATCTAATATGGATCTTGTAGAGAAAGAACTGTTCTCTAATTTTTTTTCTATACATTTTTTTGCTCACGCTAATACTTTTCAAGATAATCGACAAAAAAGTAGCGCAAGGCTCATTTTTACGTTCGCGCCTAAAACTATGCTTATTTTCAAAGGTCATTTATGAGCGTTGGGTGGGAGATACGCAAAAATATGTATAACAATTTTTGTAGAAAATTTATTAGAGAATCTAAAAAGTCCTATAACTTATTCTTGTCAGACATACGGTTTACCTGCAAAACGCAAAAAATCGTCGTGACGTCACGTTTGGGGGTCGTTTTTTGGGCAAAAAGAGATAAAGCTCCTCTCGGGGGGTAGGAAGTCTTTGGGTCTGTATTCGAATTCCTACACTAGTGGGAAACGGGTTATCGAAAATGACGATGCTCTAATGCTGTTGTGTACAGCCGGATATCATTTTCACATATAAATGCCAGAATCCGACCTTACACCTGAATAAAGATTTCTCAATTTAGATAAAATTTACGTGTTTTATTGGCTGCTGCAATCCAAAAACTAACAGATGGGCCACTCAGCAGATAAATTGGATCCAGTCGACTTATTAATGAAAAATAAATTTTAAAGTTTAATGGCAACTATTTTTTATCATTGAAAATAAAAAGTTCATACAAAATTAAAAAAAAAAATTTTACACAGTTTGAATGACATATCTGGGTTAAATAGCTTAATATCACGATTCATTAAAATCCTCCGATGTTAACAGTGAAATAGTGGTGGACTCATATTCATATGCCGGATGTCGCCAGATTAATTCAATCCCGATGCTCGTGAGGTGTTTCTGGACTTATTTTTACTAATAATGAAGAGTATGATGTATTTGAATGTCATGATCTGTTATTAAATACTTCAGTTCATCACAAAGCTTACATAATTGACTTCAAAATAAATTTAAGTTTTCAAATGACTATTTTTAAATCTATCGATTTATACGACTGGGCGGACTATATTTGTTTAAACAATTTCTTAGCCACTATTGATTGGAATGACATTCTGGTTTCTGGTAGTATTAATACAGCTGTTTCAAATTTTTACAACTATTTAATCCAAGGCATTGACATGTTTGTACCTAAAAATGTATAACTCAGACAAATAATAAGTTCCCTAAATGGATGAACAGTGAATTAATCAAACTGATAAAAA
>JALBCR010003576.1:0-92489 GCA_030710515.1 Abscondita cerata | reverse complement strand
TTAGTTACGTATTGCTTGATTGAAATGGAACCATGTCACCTTCCATTGACATTTAATGGCGCTTGTAACGTTATTTCATTGGCATCGTTGTCTTTGTAGCCTCATAATGTGTTATGACAACTAAATTCACCAATATATACACTTAGATGAGAAAAAACGACATTAAAACTCTCTGGCCAAGCTATTGAAGAAGGTTTCTAAATATTTACCACGTGTGATCTCCTTAGTAGCTATAAAGAAAATTTCAGAAATTATACATTTTTGTATATTTTCGTATTGAATATTTTCTTTGACGTATGTAGTTAGTCTCAATAAAGTCAAGTAATTAAAAATTTTGTATACCTTTATTGAATATATTTGTCTCATCTCCACAGTGTGTTTCCTGTAAAAGTAAAATATCGATCTTATTCCTGAATTAAATATTAGACAAGAAATCAGATTTGTTCTTTCTCAATCCCTCAACATTAATTTGTAGAATATTTATTGTGTGTTTTATATTAGTGTCTGATTGTGTCTTGTGAAATTGTCTGTTCATAGTTCGACTGTGCAATACAGGGTTCAATCACTGTCCCCGTCCGACTAATAGATAGGTAAGTTAATTAAATTTTAGTTGTCCCTGAAATATCTCAATTCCGGATACTTGGTTTTGATTTTTGGAAAACTATGGATATAGTTCCAAATTTAAATGGTGACGTTTAGCATTTTTCTTCCTCTAATGCGGATGTAGCAGCAACGAGTTTCTAAATAACTCCAACCGATCTTACTGCTGATCAATTACAGATTTTGAATTCCGTAGTGTTGGGAAAATTAAACAAATGGGTACTGGGTGTAGGAGACCGATGAATATATGGTTGGTCAATCAGTATGGCGTAGAAATTTTGTCTTCCAATGCTCTGATTATTTTAATTTAAATTGGCTGCGAAATATGTTGGACCCTTTGAAGTAAGGAGAAAATTAGGTCAATGTACCTATGAATTAATGGATCCAGTCACTAAAGTTACAAAAGGATCTTGGCATGTTAAGGATCTTCGACCAAGTCCTGACGAACTTGAAATTTAGTGAGGATTGTAACAGTTTTACTTAACTCAGTGTAAATATTCCTTAACTATTTTTTTAAAATTTCGTATTCGTTGTATATAGTTTCTGTTTACTGAAATGTATTGCGTGTTGCCTCTTCATTTTATTTCTTTCAAATTTGTATTTATTCTTAGTATACAGGCGTTCATTGTCTAGCTGAAAAACGAGGGCCATCTATATAAGCCAGTAAAGTGGTTTGCAGAACATCATCAATATAACGACGCGCCACTGTCATACTGCCTCTAATAAATAGAAGTGGTCATCGGCCAGCATAGGCAATAGCCTCCAAACCATTTTTCCAACAGTCTTTTTGTACATGTTGATCAACTAGCAAACACTTAATACACAAGTATTGCCATCATTGCAGTACAATTAACACTGCAGCTAATTTCACGATAGGAGAAAATCTTGATAGGTAAAAATACTACCTCTGTCAAAGTTGCTAAGACGGAAATAATTTGGTTGTCTTCAAACTCGATGCATTTTGTTACGCTTAACACTACTAGACGAACGTACAATTACTACAAATATTTGTGCTACTCACCAACACTAAGAGATAAAATTTTGTTTTCGCAAAAAAGTATTAACAATAAATTGTTGCAATTGTTACCACGTCATACTGTAAATGCAGTCATTTTGTTGCCAAAAAATAAAGTTCTATTGTTATTAAGTATAATTTTTAAGTGTTAATTTGAGACCAATTTTTAATTATTGTTAAGGCTGTTCTCTCAGGGAGCTATAAAGTTTATGTAAATTTATTTTGCTTATTTTTAGAAATGTTTTCCTGATTTTGCACAAACATATAGCTAACATTATTATTTATGTTGTGCAGGAGCTATTTTTTTAATTTTCGTTTCGTTGTATTTAATTTAATTAAAACGTAAAATAATAGAAAAATGGATTTTCTTATAAGCCCAAATTTCGACTCCTGCGCGACATAGATAATAATTTTCTGACAACCCTACTTTTTTTTTTTAATTTTTACTTAAAAATCAATGAGAAAAATTAACATTAAGTAAACGATAAATACTGAAAACTCTTGGAGAATTGTGAAATGAATGTACTCGCGGGCGAATTTTTCTGAGCGCAACAGGCCAGACTTGGAAGCCGATTAATATTAATAGATAAATAATATATTGTTGAATTGTTGATGTCAATTTTTCAGAAAAAACAACAAATAGCTATTTATGTAACAAGAAATAAAAATAGTGAACCGCCTACTAGAAATCTGAAATTGTTCCGAGTGATAAAACAGCCTTAACTATATTTTATGTTGCAAGAATGTTTAACGAATTTTAATGTAAAAATTATTCTACTAAAAATAATAAATTGTATTATTTCAATTACTGTTTTCTCAAATGGAGATGTTTTGATAGAGAGTGCTCCTTCCGATTAAAGTATCATTCATCCTTAACCAGCTTCTAACGAAGAACCATCATAGAGAAATGTACAAGCATAAACAAAATAATTAGTCTGTGTATTATCTCTCGATAAACTTATTTTGTAATACTATAAACATATCAACTTAAGTTGATGTATGTATTAAGCTTAAGATGGATGCGTCAAGTGACTATTTAACGTATTTTTGGCGGTGCAACTTATTTCTAAAGTATACGTGCGCAAAATACATAATTGGCTATCAGTATTTAACATTTCAATTAACGATCTACATTTTTTGTTGTTGATTTCAACAACTTTAAATAATTTAAAATATTATAGATTATTATTTTGTTTATGCATTGTTGTCGTAAAGTCGTGTCATTGATTGAATGAAAACCATCAAACATTTTTTTAAAATTCTTACTAAAACAAAGTTTAAACAAACATAATTTTTACTGTGTAAATTCTGATGCAAACTAAAAAATGCACTTTATGTATAAAAATCATATACAGTTTTTGCAATAATACTTAACATAGAAATAAATATTTTCTGGAAATTATTTTCTGAATTCACATGAAAAAAAATCAATTGAGATTTTAAAAGACAAATTACGCAACTGCGTCTTTAGATAAAAATGGCTCGTTAAAATAAAAGGGGGAGCAAAAGTAGATATAAAATCTATGTAGGCAAGCTTATTCTTAGTGTTTGAAAGAATTTTTATTTAAAAAATCATTGTTCCAATATTGTGAGTTTAAACTAAAGAATGATTAAAGATTTGCAATCACCTCTTTTGTCTGTAATTTATTAACGTAGATTATTATGTCTTAGTTATTTGAATTAAACACCTGGGTATTTTATTTTTATTGATTTTCAATAATTTAAATATCTTACGGATCAGTTTTATTTGTTAGTCAATTTAAATAATAAGTTATTAAGGTATTAATTTTATCTTTCTGAATTAATCAACATATTGTAAATTGTTCAGAATCCTTTCTTGCAATACTAATTTTTAAATTTTGATTAGTTACGTCTTCTTGTTCAGATATTATCACTCATTAATTTACTATTTGACTACATGTAAATCCCCATCTTAAAAAATATATTGTTGTGCGTATTCAAAGTTTAGAATTTTATCTCAAGTTAGTGAAAAAATGTTTTTTAGGCGCTCATCTTAAAAAGAGACAATTTACTTACTCATTTGGGTCCGTAAAGTACCACTTTTTGTACTCAACTGTTAAAAAAGATAACTTACGCTTCCTTTAAATCACAATAGCGATTTGCACGATTTTCGAAAAGTGACAGGTTGAAATTGACATTCTTAGCAATAAATGTTACCATCATAATTTTGCATTAATTAATATTCATTATTTTCATAAATTAGTCATTCATTTTACAAACAGAAAGTGAGTCTCTAAAGATTTTTTTCTATTTTCGGTCGCTTACAGAACTATAAAAGCACCCAAATGAAGATAGAAAATTGAGTTTTTTTATAGGAATAGAACAATTTTCATTCCGAACGGTGATAACACTGATTTGATATTAAACGCCAAAGCTGTCGTTACGTTTGGTGTGCGGTAATTTAAATCGTAATTAATGTTCCGTAGATTTATTTATCCACTTATTTTTATTTTCATTTATTTTTTTTTAATTAAACAAATGGTAAATGTGCTAATTAAACTTAAACTAGCATTTAAACCAAAAGTTAATGAAAATATTGCCACCCTAGCAATTATACTTCAAAATACCCTAAATTTAAAAACTGGTGAAATTTTATTTTAAAACCAATCTGAAAAGCACAAAATTGAAAATATAGTGTAAAGAATTTGTTTCAGAAGGCATTTTAGCGACTCGTACTTTTGAAAACTCGTCGCTTCCCGGCTCGTTTCAAACCTATGCTTGTCTTATAAAATGCTTCTTCTGAAACTAGTTTCTTTAATATGCAATTGTATGCACCGCGGCTGTAATAGTTATTTGTGTATCAAGGCGGTAAAGTAGGTTCTTTTGGCAGCTCTGATTGTTGATGGTCGATGCGTCACATTGTCCATGAAGAATAAACAGATTCATCAAAACTTTATGCGAGTAATTATTTCACTCCATTGTAATTTGTTTTTGAATATAATTATTAAGTAGTAAATTACAATCACAATCTCAAAACTTCGACGTCTGTCAAACACAGTGAATAATTGAGCAAATCACATGGCGTTCCATGGCTAACTAATGCAAATTATGTGAAGACAATGTGATTTTTAATAATCATTGCAATTATTTTGAAAAGTTGACGAGTTAGCTATACCACTATGCTATATCAACTTAAAGGCAAAGTCAAAATCATTAATTTTAAAATGCCCTGATAAAATAAATTTATTTAGTAGCTGTTAAATACAAAACTTTTGCAAACTGCATCTAAAAGTTTAGCCTTATATGGGTTCAAATAGCAACTAAATTAAAATTTTGGTAGGATCATATTTTGAAAGAAAATAACCTAAAATAATTATTATCTCAAACACCGGTGTAGATAGGTATAGGAAACTATTTAAAAAAATTATCAGTAAGAAATGATTCAAAAATTAAATAATATGCAGGGCGTTTTGTTAAAAATTACTAAGTTGTTACTACTTTTGAGTAGAAGCGGCAACACCGCCAAAATAAAAATATTTTAGTATATATTTATAGTAGTAACTAAATTTTCAGATTACTTCTATGCCCTGTTTTCAGTAAACGTCTAAACCACCATCGACTATCAATGTCACTACAATTACATTTTATTTCAATAAGGCATAGGTACCGTGTTTAAACGAAGCAGCCGTTTAACTTTTTTTTGACAGATGAGTACAAAAAAGTGCTACTTTACGACCGCAAATTAAGATGGAAATTGTTTCTTTTTAAGATAAGCGCCTAAAATTGTTTTTTTTGGGCTTTTCTGATATGTTGGCCTCGGCTAAATGTCAAAAAAAAAAATCTTTACAGTCTTGATACACAAATAACTATTTTTTTGAATAGATTGACAGAAACGTAAAAAGATAAAAATAATAGCTAACTAAAATGCTATTATTATTATTATTCTTATTCTAATTATTATTGTTTTACAAAATATTTAATAAACAGTGAATACTATGATCGTTTATATGGTGATTCTTTTTTACCCTTAGATCTAGAAAAATCAGTTGGTAGTAGTGTAAATTTTTTTTTTCGGATTTGGATGTCCTTGTGGTTTTTCTTTGATCGAATTCTATTGGAAAATTGGTGGTTTGACTAATCTCTAGTAGAGGTACTGTTCCTACGTATTATTAGCAAATCAATCAAAATCTGACAAATGATGCGCTAACCGACAATTCATTTGACTACGACAAGACTGTTTTAAATTTGTTTATTGTACCTTTGTCATACAAATCGATTGTGCTCCCTACATTATAATAATTTTTATTCTTGCTAAGAATGTATACGTATACGACAATACAATTTCTTTTTTTTTCACACAACTACTCTACTGAACTGTAAAATGTAGTAAAATTCAATTAAAAATTTGATATTTTTTGCAACTGCACAGAAAACGTTGTATGCGACATTGTCGTAAACTAGTTTTTTTTATTGGTATGGTTATTATCCGTATGCATATTATAGGTACTAGTAACATTGTGGTATTAACATTTAACGTTTTAGTAGTTTTCCTAAACCTTGAAGCCAATGCTTTGCCAAGATGAACTAATCAACAATTGCACACGGTTTTGTCACCACTCTATACAGGTTTATACTAATCTTCTGGGGCACCATACATAACACTTACAATGTAATGAAAATGTACCATACAAATAAATAACGTTTAAAATGTATATAAAATTTTCAATGTTACTTTCTAAGGATGCTATACCGTGTGTCCCGGATAATCTGAAGCATTCTGTTTAACATAGGGGATTTGAAAGTCCGATTTATATGTCCCCAAAGTGTTTTCGGACATTTTCACTATCAGGACACTTAACAATGTGTTCCAGAAAACGTTTTGCGTAATAATTTCTAAAATGTAACCAAACATATTAAAATATTTGAACAAATATTTAATAATATTTCATATATCCTACTAAGGTAAAATCCTAGTCCGATTTCTTTTTATTTCTTGTATTTTAAAAAACAACACATTTTATCGGTAAAGAGGCATAAGTTTTAATTTTTTCACTTGAATTGGCAACGGAATTTTATTAGATATTCACATTATGAAACATTTAGTTTAATTGTTTAATAATAGGGAGTCTTTGGATAACGTAAAATCTTTTGCGCGTGCGCATACGTCATTACACATGCGCAGAAAGAATGCACGAAATTTTAGCGTTTGATTTTACAATATCCAAAAACTCTCTAATAGAATATTATTCAAATAAATCCATTGCCAGTTCATGTAATAAAAGTAAAACTTTTAATTATGTCTCTTCACCGATGGATATTAAACGCTGTTCTTGAAAATAAAAATACAACTAAAAAAAGAAAAAGGACCGGAATTTGAACCCTCGTACATTTGAAATATTATTAAATATTTTTTCAAATATTTTTAATATGTTTGGTTAAATTTTAGAAATTATTACGCAAAACATTTTCTAGTGCACATTGTTAGATGTTCTGATAGTAAAAATATCCTAAAAACACTTTGGGGACATATAAATCAGAATTTTCAAATTCCCCATGTTAAACAGAATGCTTTAGATTATCCGGGACACACGGTATACGTATGTTAATAAAATTGACGTTTAATACTTTAGAGAATTGCTTAAGAATGTAGAATATGTAATATAGTACCTATTGTTACACCACTGAAGTTCTCAGAATAAATTGTAATAATCGCTGTGTTTCTAGAACTTGAAATTTCTTAAAGCCGATATTGCTAGACTGGTTTAATTAGCGTACTTTACGGCCCCAAGCAGTTTTCTTGAGCATCTGGCTATTTAGAAGTTTGTGGATGGCATTAGAGATAGGGAGACACAACGGATTTTGTTATTAGCTTAACTAAAAACATTAGATGATGCTTTGTCCCACGCTTTAGAGTTTGAAGCGGCGAAGCAAGAGCTTTCAGGGGTAGCCATAAACTTCAATATGCTGGTACTAAAAAATCCGAACCAAGTAAAGCAATTATATATACCACCAAAATATTTGGTAAGACTTTACCACGTAGAAGAATACTAAGATACCGGAAAAATGGTCAGCTGTGTCATGTTTAACGTCGTTGTACCCCGTGAAGGCCAAAAAGAACGGGATGAGAACTAAAACAAGTCGACCTCAGAAAACAATGCCCCAGAGATTACCATTTGCATTACATAGCCGACAAAAGACATGTGCATTATCTATATCAAGGTATTTATCAACGGAAGCTACTCCAGACTCCAAACTGCTACAAGAGCTACAAAGACCATTGATCGCCCTTATGTAGTACATAGACGCGGGGAACATTCCCACTGGCATTGTCTCTTTAAACAGCATAATATCCAAAAAATACACGACGAGCAAATTGCGTTTAATTTGTCAAAGCAAGTAGCATTTGCTGTATAGAACCAAATGAGACTGATTCCCTAGGTAAAGACTTACTGATTGGCAAGACACTGGTAATGGTTAAAAACGTGGTCAACCCGAAACCTGTAACTCTTAAGAAAGAATCCACAGTAGGAATATGTACGCCAGTAACACAAATAGTAAGATGCAAAAACACCATAGAGAGTACACAGAAGAAAAAATGTCCCCAACAAGTATTAGACATGTTGTCATCTTCGTGCCAAGATTTTGACCAGAACCAACTAAAAGAAGTAAAACTTGATTAGCAAATACCACGTGCCCCCCCACAAAAACAAAAAAAAAAAAAAAAAAAAAAAAAAAAAAAAAAAAAAAAAAAAAAAAAAAAAAAAAAAAAAAAAAAAAAACAAAAAAACTAAAAAAAAAAAAAAAAAAAAAAAAAAAAAAAAAAAAAAAAAAAAAAAAAAATAAAAAAATAAAATTAATTAAAAAGCCTTTTAAAAAAAAATAATAAAAAAAAAAAAATTTTATTTTTTTTCAAAAACGTGTTTGGTCTATTTAGACGACGTCATTGTGGTTGGTAAGTTATTCGAAAAACATTTATTAAATCTGAAACATCGACTGTGTAGTGTAAATTTAAAGTTGAATTCGAAAGAATGCTATATCTCTAAGAAAGAAGTACAATATCTGGGGCACTTAGACTCGAGACGCAGTTTAGGCCAACCCTGAGAGATCAAAGCAGTGCAAGAATGGCCAACTCCTAGAGACAAGCACGATATAAGGAGTTTTCTTGGGTTTTGCACGTACTACCAACGATTTGTATTCGGATTTGCCAACATCGCAAAACCATTAACCAAATTAACAGACAAAGAACGAGAATTTCGATGAGACAAAGACGGCTTAGACGCTTTTCAACAACTTAAGCAGTTTCTAGTCACCGCCCGTCGACGTCCTTAGAATAACAACCATGGTGGATGCCAGTTGAAAACCAGTGCAGTTAAGGCAAGAACAGAAACAAAACCGTGAGTTGCGACTGCTTCTGGAATGGAAAACGAGAGATTGTAAATTCTAGGATCAATTGGATATTAACTATATATGCGGGCCTAAAAGTAAAAAATGCGGTGCAAAGTAAATCGAACGAAAAAGTCGTTTTATGTTTGCGAAAACAAGTGTAAAGTAAATTATTTAATATAGAAAGTGCAAAAATAAAATAAAATGTAAGCAATCTCATGAATTTCTTTTTGACTTCCGAAAATTTTAATAAATAAACAATTTCAATATTAAATAGAAGTAGTGAACCTTAGATTCAATATTTAGTTCTCTTTTCAAATATGGGAACAAACATTTTAAATTTTATAATACAGGGTGTTGTTTTGGGGGTGATCAAATTTCTAAATTTTTTGTGAAGACTTCTTAGATTTTTTTTTATGAACATCTTAATGGATTGATCATATTATAAAAAATGTGCAGCCCAAATATTTTAAAAATTAACAGGGTAGATCATATTTTATAAGGCATTAAAGAAATGGACCAAATACATAAAACATTCTGTATTTCGGTTATAGAGAGCGCTAGATCAATTATATGGGGGTATTTTAGAATCACCTAGACGCCACCTACTTGCATTTAAGGTATGCCAGTTTCCACATAAAACACCCTGTATAACAGCGTCATCATAAATTTAGGGTTATTCAAAGTATCAGTATCATAAGTAAATCGAAGTTATTAGTGGTAATGTTAAGTTGATATAAACTAAACCAGTGTAATAGTTGATGTGTTCTTATAAGGGTGCTTTTTTAACAGCTTGAGAATTTTAAATAATAATACAAGACAGAAATACTGTTGGAACAAATAGTTTATCATTATAATCTGGTAAATAATTTTATGGCATTTATTTTTTAAATATGATTTCCAGCATATGTCCGCCGCGGCTACGAGTTCATTCGATCAGTGCAATTTTTCACTACTTTTCCTATGGCATAAATGATTACTTAAATATTAGCTTCCAATGCTTTGCTGGTTTATTGGCATAAACTAATGACTTAACATAGCTCCATAAAAAGTAATCGATAAGCGTTGAGAACGGCGATGAATCGACATCTCGACGTCTTCGTCAACACTTTGCGCTACTGCAGCAATATTTGCACATTTCTTTGTCTTCTTGATGGTTCTGAATCGAGAAGAGTAAAATTACTGCAAAAGATCAATAATTGCATGAATAGCTTGCTCACTAGGACGATTATGTTGACGATAAAATAGACGAAGTGCTCTATGAACCTTACAAACAGATTTATTATTTCAAAGTAAATTTTCACAATTTGGAGGCGTTGTTCTGGCGTTAAACGATTCATGATCAATTGCCAAACCTTACTCAACAGAAATGTCAACACAGTTTGACATTCTCAACTGTCAAACATAGAAGACAACAATCCAAACTTCTCATGCAGCTAAAAACCACCTATTACAAGTTAAACAACTGTAACGTGTAAAATAAATACTAAGTTTACCTTTTGTTACATAAATATCTTTTGTTATAATTCACACACACTCAGCACATCATCATTCGTATTTATTAAAATAAATAAATGACATAAAAAAAATCAAGAACTGTTTTTTTCAAATAATAAACAACGGGAGTTTACACAAATAAATAATTCTTAATGAGTAAGTAAACTACACATAATTGTATATAAAGAAATTACATTCAAATAACAACTTTAGTGTTTATAAATCAGAAAATAAACTTTCTATCCCACAGACGATGAAACAAGAAAAATCAAACACACATTTTGCATTAGGAAAATGACAAGTGTAAGATATATTACGACTCCAAAATCTACAGTAAAGAAACTAGTGACTACATAAGAACATGTCGATAATATTTCAGATTTACCCAAAGATTTATTTTAATTCTTTTAAATTTTTTTATTTCAAGTGTTATTTATCACATAGATAAATAGTAGATTCATTTAAATGTAGAATGCTTTTTAACGACAACATTGTATACAAATAATTCGAATAAAGATTTTATTAAACTGTAAAATACTGTAAGACGGTTTCTATTTTGCCGTGGCATGGTTTGAGATTGAATCATAATATTGACTGAGATCTTTGAATGTATACTTTCATTTTGAGATATGTGTCAACACTTCGTGTGTATTTTTTATGTTGTAGAAGCTTTCAAAAATATTTTTTTGTATATTATTTTAGTTATAACAAACGTTTGTTAGTTTAAAATTATTTAGGTATTTAAAGTAAAGTACATAGTCTTAAAATAAGGTTTACTATAGTTAAAGCTAGGATAATTAATGAGGATTTTATTTGATCTTAACTAAAACATGTAATTATTCGTAGCTTCTAATGTTATTTAATTTATAAAACAAAAAACCTATTACACTGGGTAAATTGTTTTAAATCTTACTTAATTTATTACGTTATAGTATTTAATCTAGTTGAATCGTTTAAACAAAAGCCTCTAAAGATGTAAATGAATTTATATTAATTTTATATAAATATATTTATCTTTCGTATTAAAATATCGAATTAAACAGATTAGTAATATTAAATACAGCTTGACAAATTTCATTTGGTTTACAAGATGCGCCCGGCGTAATCAATGGGTATCTCAGAATCGAAGAATGACATTTTTAAAGCTGTACGTGTAAATTCAAAATAAAATGCAATCTTAAGTATGTTTAGATAAATATATTTTGAAATAATTGCAAAACAACTACACGCATTTATTGTTTTGCTTTAGACAGCAATATAAAGGTTGATATTAATTTGTTATCTTTTCCACTTTTTAAACAGATTTATACATTTCGTACCAGATCCCCTGTGGTTGACAACTCTAATTAATTTACATGGTATGTAATATTTCAAAACGTAATTTAATTTTGAAACAGAATTATACTATCGCTTTCACACAGAAAGTATAACTTGTAATTACATAAATTGTTTATATCTAAATTATAAAATTTTTTAAAATAACTTTTGTATGGAAGAGATACTGCAAATGTAGTAGCTTTAAAATAAAACACAACTTGAGATTTAATTCTTTTATGTTTTATATTGTGTGTGATCTCAACGGTTTGAGGCAATAAATGAGTGGTGTTATATGAATATAATCAGACTTGTGATTTATTAAGTAACACTTATACACGGTGCAGCGTTGGTTATACAGATGTCCATAAATAAGCGTAGCTGATTATTGAAAATTGACATGGAGGGGTTTTGAATGGTGAACTATGTATTGAAAATAGTAGCATCCCATTGTCACTTAAGGTTATACAGGGAACATGTTATAAATTCGTTATTTGAAACAGGACCACCCTGTATATTTTTAATTTTCTGATTATTTACGTTATTCTGAGCAAATTTTGTTAATAATTCTTTATGTCTGTCTTAAACAGTTGTTGAGTTTTAATATTTTTTTAATCTAAACTTCACTTTTTTCCTGAGATTTGGACAATAGCTTACATATTTAAGAAATTGTACACAACATAACTATGCATCTTTGTTAACGCAAAATTGTTATTTTTATTATACATGGGTTCTAGAAATGGAAGCAAAGTCGTCATATTAATAAGTTACATAACTTTTTTTTTCAAATGGAACACCCTGTAAATGATTTATTATTTTAGAAGTATATATGTTAAACACTATCTATCTGTATTAGGTTTAGCTACACCTATCCCATGTGATTTCTAATAATTTCACTTTGTTTTTGTTGTGACACTAAATCTTTGTTTTAAAGTAAATTAATGGAAGTGTAAGGACAAGAATGAATAAAGAGGCAAAAAGCAATAGCAATATTTATTAATTTAGTAATGATACTAATACTAGTGCAAATAATATTCAAAATGAAGCACATTAACTACTTTCTTCCTATGTAGAAAAAATCGAATATCTTCTACTGAGATTTAGATAATGTCTTACATATTTGAGAAAGTGTGTTCTAGAAATTGGAGTAAAGCGTATTAAACAGTCACATAACTACGTTTTCTCAAATAGAACAGTTTGTATAGGATTTACCTATATCTATCTCGTGTAGATTCTACTGTAAATGACATTTTTATTAAGAGAATCCAAAAATGTTTAGAAGTTAATGGGCACCATTTTAAACATTTGTTGCACTAGTATTAGTTTCATTAATTTTTTGCATCTTTATTCATTCCTGTCTTTCTATTTCATCTAATCTAATTTAAAACAAAGATTTAATACCGAAAATGGTCAAAGTGAAACTACTAGAAATCTACATGAGATGAGTGTAAGTAAACCTCATACCAATAGATAGTGTTTAATATACACTTCTAAAACAATAAATCATATACAGGGTGTTTTATCTAAAGAAAATAGTTATGTGACTTTTAATATGACGATTTTGCTCTCATTTCTAGAACACCCTGTATACTAAAAATAACAATTTAGCATTTACAAATAATACAGAGTTATGTATGTTTCTTAAATATGTAAGCTATTATCCTAATTTCATTAGAAGACATTCGACTTTCTCTGCATAAGAAAGAGGTGAAGTTTAGGTTAAAAAAAATGTAACTCAAAAATTGTTCAAGATAAACATTAGGAATTATTAACAAAATTTGTTCAGAACAACGTAGAAATTTAGAAAATTAAAAAATACACGCGGATGAACTGTCAATAATTGTCTAAATTTCAAATTAAATGAATGTATGTCATTGTCTTTACAAGCATGAGATCTCCCGTTTCACAAATCGATTAACCGTTGGTCCATTTTGTTGTTTGTTGCATTTTAGAGATATATACTAACTTCCAAAAATTGCAACACCTAAAAGTTGTTGAATGATTTTAATGAAATTTTCAGGAAACGTCTATTTTTATTAAACAAAGTGATGATTAAAATTTAAAAACAAAAGAACAAAAGCTTAAAAAGTTTTTTCAATAATGAGTTGCTCCTCCACTATTTGTAATGGACTCATCTAGACGGCTTGGCATGCTATCAATCAAGTGATCTATAGCTGTTTGTTGTATATCATCCCAAGCTTCTTGAATCCGTTGCTGAAGATCGTGTAAATTATCTGGAGAGTGCGGTAAATTACCCAGTAGCCTACCAATCATATCCCATACATGTTCAATTGGCCACAAATTAGGCTACCGAGCAGGCCATGGGAGGACGGCAATGTTAGATTCTTCCAAAAACCGTGTTGTAGCCCTTGCCGTATGAGAGCGCGCATTATTCTGCTAGAAAATGGGATTTTGCAGCCCCTGAAAATATGGAAGGCCAACTGGTTGTAACACATTAGCAATGCAACCAGCTGCGTTAAGGTTGCCGTCAATAAAGACCAAGGGTGATCTGCTACCATAACATATTGCACCCCATATCATAACTCTTTGAATGAGGGCTGTGTTGCATTCTACAAAAATGTTGGATTTTCACGTTCTCTACGCATCCGCACCCACGAACACGAACAAGCAAAATCGGAACACAATAAACTCTTTCTAGGAACGGGAAGGGGAAGAGGAAGACAAAAAAGGACGAAGAACCAACCCATAAGACACCGGGAAAACAGAGACAGACGCCAAGCTGACCTCTCATCCAACATTTCAATTAAGAGTTGTTGAAAATACCGGGCCAAAACTTAAGTATTTTGGAGAGGAAACAGAAGGAAGAACCAACCATGACCAACACAAACCGAAAAACAAAACACAACAAAAGGAACCAAAAACGCACGTTCAAAACCACTTAATTGGACAAAATGTTGATGTTGACGTACTCTCGGCATTGTTTTCAAGTTCAAAATAAAATTGTGAAAAAACAACAACAATTTGCAAACTTGACAGTTACTAAATGGTCTAATACTTCAAATTTATTGTTACTATGTGCTATAGAAACAACAGGCAAAAAAACAAAAACTACTGGCTAGATTTTATTCAAATTTTAATCATCACTTTGTTTAATAAAAATAGATGTTTTCTGAAAATTTCATTAAAATCGTTCAACAACTTCTAGGTGTTACAATGTTTCTGGAAGTCAGTATACAAACACTGCCAGAGATGTTGACAAAGTTGCACTGCACAATGTCAACAAACAAAAGTTTGTGTTATTGCCTCGTTATTTAGTTTTAAAAATTGTCCAAGGTTTCTTAAAATTAAAGTATCACCGCCATAAGTCCGTTATCGGAATACGCATGACGCGGTCTACCTCTTCAAGCTGACAAACCTTCTAAATGTTATAATAAAGACATCTGACGACAAATCTCTTAAGGGTTTCATATGTACAGCTTTTGTGGCTAAACAAACAAATAATGCTATATAGCATTTAAGGAATTTTTTATTTCTGCCAGCATTCTTCTTTAAGGTAAAGGAACCAACATAATACCCACCGGCCGCGCAAAAAGAATACATTGTGGGGGAGCAATGTATAGGAAGATCTTCCATAATTGGGTTTGTAAAAACTGGTTTGGCTCGGAAACATATAATACAATTCTGTGGAAATTGATCGTACAAGATTTCTTCCAGATGTGGGTCAAAAATTTTGTTGAATTAACGCAAAAAAAGTTGTGATTTTGCGCTTAATAATTTCTTATTCTATTACTGTTTTCGTTAATACGTGATTTCTACTAAAGAGCACAAGATGCCGTTTTGCATAATCAAAATCATAATTTTTCAACCTTTCACCAACCATAAGTATGTTTTGAATCCGAAAGTCGATCTATTTCTTTAGCAAAACTTTCCTTTTGCTACATTTATACAAATGATTTTATTGCTTGATTGAGTTCACAACTGTTAATACCCCAATCAGTTGTTTTGGTTTTTTTTAATTTGATTTGAATTTCAGGCACCAAGCAACAACTCGTACCTTTGAGAATTCAGATTATTTTGTGAATAATTCTTTTGTTTTTATTATTTGAACTGTTAAAATTCATGATTCACGATTCAATTTCGGTATTTCAACCAAGTCTTGCTGAGTCATTGCGCCACTTATTCTTTGGTAGTCTTAACCATTGTGGTCCTTTCCACCAAATTCCACCAAAATACACATAAGTAGCTACGCCTATTTAAAGTATGCGTCAATATTTGTTTGCTTTAAATTTTTACATTGGATTTAAAAATTTAGCTTCATATTTAATTAAAATGTGAGAAACATAAACAAAATATCAACACAAAAAAAACTTTACAATAAACTAAGCTTGTAAGAAAAAGACCTAAAGCATTTACATTAAATAATATTGGGTATTTTCATAAAGCAAGATGAACATAACATCATAAACAGTCGGTATTTTAATCTTTCTGTTATTGTTTTTTTATTTAGGGTTGGTGCAGTTAAATCATTTATTAGAACTTAGCTCAATTGTTTATTTCCACTAATTACACTATACTATACAGGTACCATAACATGTAACTTTCTGAATGCAATACCTGTCCCTTTTCTCCCATCTAAACACATTGCCAGCTTTTTTTGTATTGCTCCTCTTCCGGATGAGTGTTGACCCTCTTTAGGAGGGAACGTAAAGCAGTATCGTAGCCATACAAAGATATTTTACCAGTTTCAATAATACAATAAAAATTAAAACAGTGAACAGATGGACCTTATTGACAGGTTTCTTTGAACACAGGCCATTTAAAACTTAAGTATAATTATCTGTGCCTCTATTTAAAGATGGTCATAAATAACAGGTTTTTGTAAATGTACATTTACGTGTAGTCAGTTTGAAAAAATATTAAAGTGTTCGTTATCTCAGGTGGCCGTTTTAAATAGATCGTCGTAACACAGGTCTTACTATACAAGTTTCAAGTTGATATGATCAATCATTTTTGAATGAATAAAATTAATTATGCAAACGTTACAACAATACAAAGCTCTAACCTTGGAATTGTAGTTGCCTTGATTGGAGTTATCTTTGATTTTGCACAAAGTAAGTGTATGTAAGTTGTTTTAATTTCTTTTTTATAACAAAAATTATTTTTTTTTTTTTTTTCACAAAAAATAATTTTCTTTTTTATTTTATTGTTATTTTACATTGATATCTGAATTAAAAATGTTCTTCAATAATTCTCTGAATTGTACCAACATTTGTTTTAGTTCAACTAAAAACGTTAACAATTCCGTAATTAAGTAACTGTATTGTTATAAGATTAATATCTCAATAACGGCTCAAGATTAAAGGAAACATATGATATATTTTTGAAATAAAAAAAGAATAGAGAGGGTGTTACATTAAAAAACTTTATCATATTTTTGTTTGGATCTGTAAACGGCGAGTAACTAAACTATTGATAGCATTTTAAGAGATTTCAGTTAGAACCATACAACTTTCATACATATCTTTTTCTTCTACAAGCAATAATAACCAAAATAAGAGGTGGGTAATTTATAGTGAATACTATATACTGCTGAAGAGTTAATACTGTTATATTTTATGTAAGTAAACTTTTGACTACGAAAGCCACGTGCTATTGTTTTAGGAGCAGAACTTACATTCCGTTGGGACGCTATGAGCTTTTTGTTAATCAACAATGCATTGTTTTTCAGGTTTTATCTTTTGTAATTTGCATCGGGAAGGTGCATTTTGGCGCCTCAAAATCAGTTTTTGCCTGTCTTATAGAAAATATCTTTTTCTGAATCCAAAGCCTCCTGAGTTTTGTAAATTAACTAGCTATTTTACTGTTATTTGCATCTTTTACGTTTTTGTTGTACAGGTAACTGCGATTTGGGGTGCATGCCAAGCAATGTGGGTGAGCTAGTGCGACATTCTGTCGTTTTATCACGCAGGAATAGGTTGCCGGGAAAATTTTAAAATAACTAAATATAATTCAAAAAGTATCGGTTCAATTAATTTGCAAGAAAAGACTAAACTGTGGGGCGTCTAATAACTAAATACATTGGATGTCTGTCAGAGACTTATGAACTCGTGAGTAGTAATATAGAGCCAATCCTGGAACAGCACTTGGCGGGAGAATTAGAGTTTTGTGGTGGGCGCAAAACCTTAAGAATAATAATAATAATAATAATAAGTTTATTGAATAGAATAGCATAAAGAAATATAAAAATAAAACTAAGTAATACAAAGAAATTAATTAATTTATCTATCTATTCAATAGGTAAAACTCGGCAAGCCGGTCTTCCGTTTTACCCATAAATGTAATTGATTATAAATTAACAATGAATATAAAAAAAGTAAAATTAATATATGTATATCAATATTCCAATAAAACAAAGTAACAATGGTATAAGTAACATAAATCAAAAATTGATTATTAATTATTAATGATACAATAAAGAGTACAAGTCTCTATGGATTGCACAACATATTTTTTACACGTTTTCTAAACACAGTTTGAGGCATTTCTAATATATTTAATAGGTTATTTAGGTAATGTGGTGCGTTATATGAAAATGATCCTCTAAACTTTGTCGTATTGTGGATTCGTATTGTAAACGTGTTTCTCCTTAAATCTAAATTGTGTATATCTGACCTGCGTGATAAATTGTTGTACAAATACGATGGATACTTAAATCTTACTACTTTATACACTAAGATATAATAAATATAACGAAATCTTTCGTTTATTTTTAGTTCTTTAGAGGATTGATAATATTTTGTCACGTGTTCTTTGAAAGGTATGCAGTACACAAACCTCATTGCAGAATTTCGTAATATTTGTAATTTATTCTTGTAGTTCTGAGTAAGGAAATTATAATAAACTGTTGAACAATAATCCAAATTAGGATATATTAGAGATTTGACTAGTTTTAGTTTGGTTTCAGAATTTGAAGACAACCTTAACCTATTCAACATTTTGAGTTTTATATATGATTGTCCAATTATTTTATTCACGTGTTCTTCAAAAGGTAAACTATTGTCTATTATCCCTCCCAATTTTTTTACTTGCGTTACTATATTTAATGAGGTATTATTTATTTGTTGATGTTGATTTCATTTATGTTAATTAGCTTTTTGTTATGCTCACCACAAATTAAAGTTCTCTAGGTCTTGATTTATAACAGCAATGCTATCGTTGATTTGGCTAAGACAGAAAGAATAATACAGTTGCATGTCATCTGCATAAAGGTGATATGAACAATGTTATTACATATCTGATGTTTGATGTAAAAATAGTAAACACAAGAGGACCTAATATACTTCCTTGAGGGACTCCGCTTTTGGTAGTTAATAAATTTGAACTTAGGTCTTTAAATTTGACACACTGTAAACGGTTGCAAATGTAACTTCTAAACCATCGAAGAGAGATGTTGTCTAGTCCAATGAATTGTAATTTTGCTAATAGAAGTTCAAAGTCTATCATGTCAAAAGCTTTACTTTGATCTAGTAAAACAATTATAGTAACTTGGTTGTTATCTAATGCTTTGCCAAAGTCATATGTTACTTTGAGTAGAGCCGTTTGTGTGCTATAATTTTTCCTGAAGCCAGATTGCGTTTCTGGAAGTATGTTGTTTATGTCGATATGCGTTTGCAATTGTTTAGCTACTAATTTCTCAAGAATCTTTGAGAGCACTGGTAAGATGCTAATAGGGCGTAGCTCATTTAGATTACATGTATTAAATGTTTTTGGAATCGGAGTAATGACTGCTGTTTTCCAAATTAAAGGGAATTTGCCTGTCTCTAAAAATATATTAAAAATGTGTAGTAAGTGATCAATAATAAACGGTAATATAAATTTTACCATTTTGATGTTGATGTTATCTGCACCATAAGCATTACTGCGTATTTCATTAATTACTTTGCACACATCTAAATAAACAATGCTTCATTAATTTTTTCTAGGTTAGCATTATCTGGTAGTTGTTGATTAATTTTAGGTTTAGTAGTTACATTCCATTTTTTTAACTTATTCCACATTGCTTTTGATTAACCTTTGCATGTCTGAATTTCATGTTTCATATACGCATTTTTTTCTTGCTTGATTGCTTGACCTGTATAGTTTTTCAATTCGATATAATAGTTTCTATCTGCTGCTGACTTTGTTTTCATGTATTTCTTATGAGCTTTCCTCTTTAACATGATCATTTTTAACAACATATGTAATGTACGGTGGGGAACTTCTTTTCTTGTTGTTAATTTGTATTAGGGGGGCATATTTATTAAACAGATACATTATGTTATTAGTCAGTAATTCAACTTTGGCTTCAATACTTTTAAGATTATATATGTTGTTCCAATTTAAAGTAGATGCTTCCTCGTCAAAAGACACTAAATTTATATTGCCTAAGCTACGGTGATACTTCAAATCAATTTCCTTTTCCAAATGATGCATAAGTATGTAGCAGCTAACTATCATGTGACCAGTTAATTCATATGTTTCAATAGATTCACACATGTCTGTCAACAATTCATTATTTAGACATATCATATCAATTAGAGACACGTTATCGTTTGTTATCCTTGTGGGTTGATTAACAATTTTGTTTTAGATTGAAATGTTTTAAGATATTATGAAAGAATTTTGTATCATTACCATGGATATTTAATAAATTTATGTTTATATCACCTACTAACATTACACAGTCAACTTCGGGGTAAATATTATGTAGTCACGTCATATACTTCATCTAAACTATGGTAATTGACGTTTGATGGTTTGTAGACAACACCAAAACCAATTTTCGTTTTGCCATAATTTAGTATTAACCACTGTTGTTCCAATCCACTTTGAGAATTAGTACTTTCGAAATAAACTTTGTAAGTGAAACAACATTTCAAATTAACACAAATACCGCCACCCCATGTCGGTCTATCAGATCTAATTAAGTAATACCCGTTAATGTTAAAGTACTCACTTGAAAAATTATCTTTCAACCACGTTTCAGTAACACCTATTATATCCCATAAGTTTTCAGTCACTATGTCTAGAAATGAACTAAAACCTTTGTTTAACGAGAGGATATTTACGTGCGCGAAAGATAGATTACTCATTGGTTTTTTGAGATACACCATTTACATATTTTATTAATAACTTTTCACCATTTTTTGTTCTCTTTTCTAATTCTTCTCTTGCCGCCTTATAATGATTACGTTGCATGTTTGTTTGATCTAATCTAATAGTATATTTGGAATTACATAGTTTAGACTTATTCCAGATTAACTTAAGCGCTTCTTCACGAGAATTCAAAATAACTTTTATTGGACGAATCTTTGTATTATTCAGTTTGCCTAGCCTTAATATTTTTAAGTTATTAGTATTGGTATCAGGAACTATATCCAGTACAATTTCTTTGACCTTTTTGACGTCGTCGTCCTCAGAACTAGATTCTCCTAAGTTAAATATTATTATATTATTCGCACGCCTTTGACGATCATTTATTTCATTTATAACAGTTTCCATATCGGTATTTGCGTTCGATTTATACATTGTATTTTTTAGTTGTTGTTCCAATTGTGCTACCGTTTCGGCTAATCTGTTAATAGGTTCCATTAGAACAGGTATTTAAAAAGATCCTGAGCAAGTATGGTTTGGATTCGAGTTTAATCTTTGGCTACAATTTGAGCATTTCCAAAATAAATTTATTGTTGATTTAATAACGTCTATTTGCGTTGTCGTAAGGTCAACACACTTTGCATGATAAAATAATTTACAATCTGTACATTGAATGCCAGGTGATTTGTGATTCAATGTTGGTGTGCAAATTGTACACGTTGACATTGTATTAATTAAATACAAAAATGCAGAACTCACAGTACATCACAAAAGTTTACTAATTAACAGTATATAAGAAGCATTGATTGACTTAACGTTGCACTCACACACCTTAGCGTTGCACACGATAGTATAGTACAAGAATGTACCGTGGACACATTTAACGTTTCGTAAGAAAAAGGTACAGTCAAATACATGACTGTGATCAATCAGCAAAACAATCGTGCGCGTCATATTGAGGATTTGATAGCGTAACTCAATGTAACATCCGAAATAATTATATTTTGTAAACAATTACAATAATAATACTCAAAACACATTAGAAAATATATTGCGAAATACTGGTTAATAATCATAACAGTCATTCTTTTATTTTATCATTAACAAAACATAAACAAGTTTAAGTGGTTGTTAATAAAAGAAAAAAACTGCATAATTAGCTGTAAGGCAAAATATATACATTTTGTAAATATGTCCGATTTTTTTTATCAATAATTAAAGACGGAAAGCACAATAAAGGGTAACTACTAATACTTCGACCTAAGTCGTGTTGTAAAATTCCACATTTATATTTTCTATCTATATGTACCTACTTTAAATTTCCGAACTATTTCTTTTTGATTTTATTTATTTATTCGTATGGTACATTACACAAATAATGTATTGTGATGTAAGTGTTATGTATGGTGCCTCAGAAGATCAGTATAAACCTGTATAGTGTGGTGACGAAACCGTGTGCAATAGTAAATTAGTTGTCTTGGCAAAGCATTTACTTCAAGGTTTAGGAAAACCACTAAAACCTAAACATGCCAACCCTTACCCACCCTAGTGTTCACATGTAATAATATTAATTGTGTAAACATTATAGAAGGTAAATAAGAACATAAAATATAACAGCACAGCCATTGCATGACGACATATAATGAACCGGTCCAAGCGCCAGTCACGACAATGACGAAAAAAATAGTAGGTTAAAGAAATAGCAAAACAAAATAATGGAAAAACAGATAATCAAGACAAGAATACAAAACATTGCTGAACTTCAGATGTCCTTCAGATTCGTAAACCATAATATTGCTTCATCCGTTAAATTATGAATGTTTAGAAACCCTCCTTTAAACTTCGTTAATTGACAATCCTCTACAATATGTGTAACGGTCTCTGGTTCGTTTCCACAGTCACAATTTGGATTAGAAATCGCACCCCATTTGAACAACATAGAGTTGCATTTTGAATGACCTGTTCTTATGCGATTTACTTTTGACCAAATTTTTCTTTTTGATCAAAGCCCTGGACTTCTATTGTTGGATCATCAATGTTTTTTTTAAAAACATCAACCCAGACCATAATTTTTCCACTCTTCAACTTCAGAAAAACCGTACTTAAGTAGTCTTGCAACCATATAGGACTTCGAGATTTAAGTCTTTTAGCAGGAGGGTTGTCAATGTCATTCCAAATTGGCAACTTTTTGTTAAGTTGGCATTTATCCCATTCTCGTTTTAACGCAGCTTTTCGTCGAATGTTCGATGGAGTAATATTACAAAGAACAGGAAGCCAATCGAGAGGAGTAGATTTAATGGTTCCACTAATTATACGCATAGTGCAATTCAACTGGGCATCTATTTTTTGTATGATAACTATTCAACCAGACAGGAGCACAATATTCTGCTGTAGAATAAACTAATGCCAATGCAGCTGTACGAAGTGTCTTTGCATCTGCTCCCCAAGTTGTTCCAGCTAATTTTTGAATGACATTATTTCTTGTTTTCATTTTTGTTTGACTTTTTCTAAATGATTTTTGTAAATTAAAAACGTATCTAAAGTTACTCCCAGATAAACTGGGTTAAAATTATGGTTTAACTTTGTATTATTAAAGATAACATTAAGTTTTCTACTTTTTCTCTATTACTTAAATGAAAACAAGAAACCTCTGTCTTTTTAAGATTGGGGCATAATCGCCATTTTTGAAATAATTTTCCATAATACGCAAATCATCAGATAGTTTATTTTCAATTTCGAAAAAATCTAAATGTTGAAATGAAATTGCCATATCATCAGCGTAGACGAATTTTCGACATTGTAATAATGGAAGATCAGAAATATACACATTAAAAAGAATAGGTGCAAGAACCGATCCCTGTGGAAGACCATTATTTAAAAATCTAAATTTACTGCTTTTATCTCCTACAAAAATTCTAAACTTCCGATTAGACAACATATTTTCAATAAAAGAAATAATTTTGGAACAAGGAATGACCTGCTTGTTCAATTGGTAATTTCTCTTCCATTAACGGATTAATTCTTTGAAAAATCAATCTTTGCAAAACCTTATAAATTACACTTAACAAACTTATTGGACGATAAAAAGTTGGGTCTGTAGGACATTTTCTTTTTAAATTGCCACGATTTTACATTTCTTTAAATCTGTTGGTAACTTACCTGTATTATAGATATTATTGAGAAACATAAGTAGCCACTTCAAAGAATAATTTCCCAAATTTTTCAGAAATTCTGGATGTATTCCATCAATCCCAGCAGCTTTTTTTAATTTGGTCTTTTTTAATGCATGTTTTAGCTCTTCTACAGTGAAGGGTCTGGATATATCTTCTGAGATTTTCTTTTCCTTTGTAGACACTTTTTCATCTTTGTGATAGTCGATTTGTCCACTTTTACTGAGTTTGAAACATTAACCAACCGAGAAGCAATACAATTAGGAGAAATGTTTGTATTTGTTTTAGGAGATTGATTTGTAGAACCTAATTTATTTAAAAGTACCCAGCTTTTACGAATTGAATGTACGAAATCCATATTTTCCATTAATGAATTCCATTTCTCTTTTCTTCCATTATTTAGAGATGACAGTACAGCAGTCCAATTTTTTTTATTTGGATTTTCTAGATATGATTTGTACAATCTGTTTGTTTCAGTTGACCAACATGGAACATATTCCTGTCGAAAACCACGTGGAATGGATTTTTTTGCTGCACATTTAACAGCACCTAGAAACCTAAAATAATTATCAGAAACCGGTGGTATCTATCTAAAAATAGAATGGAGATGTTCTATAGTGTATCCAGTTAGCTTTCTGAAAATTCCATCTTAGTTTTCCTAAAGATTCTACAAACGGAATTTGAATTCCAATTTGTATTAGCGAAGGTCTATGTTGACTTCTTGGAAAATCGTTTAATACCATACGTGTTGATTGTAATGGAACCATGTCACGACCCATTGATACTAAACACAGGTCCGGGCTGTAATCGTTTTGCCATCGACCGGAATAAAATGTTTTGTTGTCTTTTGGATCGTATACTAAATGTATGTTTTGAAATTCCATCCATGTTTGTAACGTTATTCCATTGATATCGTTGTCTTTGTAGCCCCATAATGTGTTGTGACAATTAAAATCACCAACATATACGCATGGATGAGGAAAAACGACATTAAAAGTTTCTGGCCAAGGTATTGGAGGAGGTTTGTAAATATTTACTACGTGTAAATCTCCTATTGTAGTAGTTATAACAAAAATTCCAGAAATTATACTTTTTTGTATATCTTGTATTGAATATTTTTTTATTCCATGAATCGGGCTCTCAATAAAGTCTACTAATTGAAAACATTTAACTATACCTTTATTGAGTATACTTGTCTCATCTCCACAGTGTGTTTCCTGTAAACGTAAAATATCGACTCTATTTCTAAAACAAAGATTATACAAGAAATCTGATTTGTCCTTACTTAACCCCTCAATATTAATTTGTAGAATATTTGTAGTGTGCCCTATATTAGTGTGTGATTGTGTTTTGTGAAATTGTGTTATACATTTTTTCGTAATTATCCGGGAGGGTCTTGATGACCAGGTCCGGAAACCAAAATGGTGATTCTCAGGAACAACATATTTTTCTTGTTGACCATGGAGTACTGTAAAGTACTGATCACCTTCCATATTTAATATTTGTATTAAAAACGTCTAAAAACACACACAAAAAAACTCTAACGAAATTGACGTACGTTTTGAGGTTTTTTTGGTTTAGTGTGCCGATAAGAATTATGGCAATTGGGACAATTGTCTACATAAACAAAATATATCTATAAAAAGTGTCCGATATTGACAAGTCCGTTAAGAGATGTTCTACTATTAAAATAGAAATTTTTATAACATATTTAAGTTGTAGCACTTCAACGGCAGCTGGGCTTTCTCGAGGAGCTTTCTTAATTGCTGACGTTTTGGTCAATCTGTGATCCTCACTTCAAATGACTTGATAAAGTTTATACCCTCCTACTGAAACGTCGGAAATTAAGAAACAACAAGGGTTGTAAATGAAATAAATTCTCTTCGAACGCTATTTGAGGAAACCCAACTAACTAAGTGCCCATAACTTAAGTGCAAAAGGAAAAGTTCTGTTATATACACAATGGAATTTTAATTTAAATTTTTTTGTTTATAGCCAATTACAAAAAAATTGACAACAGTCTTTAAATTGTTAAAAGTCTTAACTACACACCATCATTGTTCACTGCTGGAAAACGTTTTTTCTCCACGTTTACTTCGTTTCATCACGTATGCATAAAAATCCATTATTCTCACAGTATACAATAAACAAATATATCTTATTACTAAACAATATTCCGTGAGCCACAAATAAATTAATTTTTGGCGTTATTATTTCTTTTTATAAAAATTACCGAAGCAAGTCAGCTTTTATTGTTAATATAACATTTTTAACGTGACTATTTTAACTCTGCTGTGAACTCCTTTGTAGGGTAGCAACCCCCTCAATTTTTTGTAATAGGGAGGGGTGGCTTGTGTTACTTTGGTTAAAAGAAATTTAAATGCCTATTTGATGGCGTGGTAATTAAATAAATAAGTAAGTCTTGAAATTAAAAAAAATATGTTAAGAACAAAAATCGCTTGGCTGTAAAAATCTACAAGTAAATTGAAATTGTTGTATTAACGGGTATAAAAAACAATAATTATTACCACCTTACCCATTTAAAAAAAATTGAGGAAGTTGCTACCCCTACGAAAGACTTAGCAGCAAGGTTGAAATAGTATTAACAAAAAAAAATTGACGTGTTTCAGCATTTTTCATAAAAAGGATCAATAATAGCGCTTAAAATTAATTTATTTGTTACTTATGTCGCTGACTGTATATAGTTTTACCTGTAAACATTTAAAATTACATTGTAATCACTGTAATATGTACAATATTAGTTGTCAACTTAACGAATTAAATAGAAAAACTGGTATATTTGAAGTAAACTATTAACTAATTATAATATTTATCGTTCTTCTCACGGGAATAACATATATTTTATTTACAGCTCCTTTCATTACACCTGTTGAAGTTTTTATGGTCACTACTCACACTACGTTATAAGGACGAGAAGTAACTCTGCTACTCTTCCCATTTCCAACTGCATGTATTAAATTATCGTTGGCAAGTAACACGAGATTACCTAATTTTATTGGTGTTCATGTCCTTGTTCATTTTCTTCTGGTTTGTAACACATGAAGATATTCACGGTGCCATCTTTTCCATCAATCTAATAATTGATGGTATTTGTTTATAATGACTGAGACGGTTGCTTGGAATTGATAAATGCTTATCTTCTGGGGTTGTCATTATATTTCTGCTAAGAGGGGAGATAAGTCTACAGTTGAAGATTGTTTCAATTTGTGTTAGTAGCGTTTGAAATAGTTTAAATGTTAGTATTGAGCCCCGTCTACCTTTTTAGATTTGTTTTTACTGATTTTATACCAGCATCCCAAATACCCCCAAAATGGAGAGATCTGGCGGGAATAAATTTCTACATTATCCCTTCTTTTGACGGTAAGTTTACCATTGGCTACTACAAAATTTGTTCCGTTGTCGGGTTTGAGACAATTTGAAATTCCACAACGTGCAACAAAACGTTTTAACGCCGCTATAAAACATTCCGCTGAAAGTTCGCTTACCAATTTCAAATACATGGCTTGAGTGCTTAGACAAATAAATAAGCAAACATAACATTTATAAATTTTGAACCCACGTGCACGTGTTTTAAATGAGCCTGCGTAATCAACCCACTGTTATAGAATGGACCTTATTTTTATTTCAACAAAATAGGCTTGTAATTGCGCTAGTTTGATAAATGTAATAAGTACTTTATCTTTTTCGATTTTATGAAATGACAAGGTATCATTATGTATTTGACTTGTTATAAATTCTAAAACAGTATGCAACGACATTTATGGGTGTTTGTAATTTAGATAATTGTTGAGGCCGTTTTTGTTATTATGTCATTTTAATCTATTGAGACAAATGTCGTGCCGCATTTAATTCTAACTTGGGATATTTGTAGTTTTTATGGGTGCTAGTCTTAACAAAGTTTAGTTTCTTTAATTTCCGCCACTGGTTACTGCTTTAACCTTGGTCTAACATAGTCAAACTATAAGTTTTGCGACACCTAGCGATCACGTACCCAAATGGTTTGCATTAAGCAACTTTATCGACAGCTATGTAAAAGCAGTTGTATAAATCAATCCTTCAATAATTACCCTTCAGTAGAGAATATAGTTGACAGCACGCATTTGTACAATAGTAAACTTACATTAGAGTTCACTCACTCCTGAAGAGTTCCAAAAGGACAAAACTGCTGTCGAGTTATTTACGGTTTACATATCTGCCAACAAAGTTGTTTAATGCGAACCATTTGCGTACGTGATCGCTAACACGAGTCGACACAAAACTTATAGTTTGAGTATGATGTACCTTCTAATAGGGAAAGTTATTGTTATCTATCGTTTGTTTAAATTTATCAAATAATGTTAATTGTGTTTTAGTAGAACCTCGCTTATAATGTAAATTCTTTAGGTCGTTGTTGTCCGTCATTTATAAATGTTAGTATTGAATATTAAGGGATTAAAATTTGAACAGGATGGTAGTACTTACAGAACTGTTTATAACAGTTGTTGACATTGGGGCGGCACTTCGAAATAGTGAATATTGAATTTCTTGTCGTTTGATATAAACACAACCGCGTCTTGAAATGATGATCATTGGTTTGGTCGACTGTGTTACATTTAAAATTTTATGTTAATATTGTTTTTATTGATTATTAGTTATATTGATTCGTCTTGAAGGAGCATTGTAGCTACTCACACGTTAATTTTTGATTGCTTATTTTTAAGGTTCAACTGAATATAAATACACAACTGAGTATTCAAAACATTTATTTAGAATGCAACCGCTCATACACTGATGGTTTGCATCCATTCATTTATGGTCTAGGCCAAGTCGTGCCCTTTTTTATAGCTATAAACTATAATTACCGTGGCATTACCTTTGTCTGATTTTAAAACCATCAGTCCGTCATTATTCTTCAAAAAAAGTTTGATAGATGTCATGTGTGGTCAGTCTAATTTCTGTATCTTTAAACAAGTCAATCATTGAAATTTTATTGTTATTGTAATTACACATAATTTTGGCCTGAGAAAGTGCACATTCGTTGCACGAAACGTTGTCTGAAACAACGACTTAGTGGTTTTTTGGTGCCTCTCCTCAAAAAAAGACAAATTATTTAACCCTTATGTTACCAACAAAATTTATAACATACGTCTACCACAAGGGGTACCGGTACCCACCATATCTTTAGCTAACGTTACTATTTCTTTTTAAGAAATTCTTGTTTATTAACGCGCTATTTACTTTGGTAATATTGACATTGTACTCTGTGAAAAACTTTTAACTTGTTAATCGCGGGGATGACCAATAATAAAAATGAGAAACATAAAAATAAAGTTGACACAAACACACAATACTATTGCTTTTGTGAAAGTATTATGTTAGAACAAAGAACACTTAATCCTTCGCGGAATTCTCATTGAAAAGGTATAAACATAAACAGTTCTAAAGCTAAACCAACAAGAAAAATAAATAATTTTAGATTTTGGGTAAAGTAGTTGTTATAGAACATCGGCGTAGTTTAGTGTGTTTAGTTACTTACAATGAATAGCCAAACAAATTCGACAAATGACCTTCCTAGCCCTAGTAAAACTAGTAAACGCAATAAATTAAATTTGTAATAAAGAGGTTGTTTGTTTTTTTTTTAATTTAAATCTTTAGGTGTAAAAATATGTCACTGCCTACCGATTCAAAGAGGTTATATATTGCTAGAAAAGTAAGTGTATTGCAGTACCCCGTGTTATTTATAAGATGTCAACATTGAAACAATTTTAGATTAACGCAAGAACAATATAATTCGTTGATAGAATCCGAAGATGATCAAGAATCATTTGATGAAAATGAGGAAGGCGATAATTTTGATATTTCAATCCCTGCAAAAGACAATTCCGATGTTGAGGACGTTTTAGCAGAAAACTTTCAACTTGAAGCATGTGAAGATGATAGTAGTAATTCTAGTTTCCGATGACAACTATGAGCAAGAATGTATTGATGTATTTCAAAGTCGAGATAACACTACGTGGCAGAAAAGTCCATATACAAAAACACAAACAAAACGACATAATATTATACCGTCAGAGAGGTAAGTATACTAATAAAAATAACAAATTTACTCTGATTTTTTCAATAGGTGGTGTAAGAAAGAATTTCCAAGCATTATCTATTTTGAAAACATTTTGATGCAATTTTTACTTTAGAAATGCGACAAATAATTATCAGAGAAACGAACAGAAAAGCAAGTCAAGTTGTGAATGCATGGAATGCTAGACTACCAAATGCAAAAACAACAAAACAAAAATGTTGGGAACCTCTAATAATGGAAGAATTAAATGCGTATCTGGGTATATTGATAACTATGGGTGTTCATCATTCTAATACAGAGCATTTGAATGAACTGTGGAAGATGGATAGTTTGCCAATATACCGAGCTAGCCTAAGTAGAAATAGGTTTCAATTTATAACTAGATTTATACGGTTTGATAATCCAAACACTAGAGACACTCGTCTAGAAGTTGATAAAGCTGCTGCCATAAGTGACATTTGGTTAATGTTGAATAAAAATTTGTCTGCAGTATACATCCCATATACAAACTTGACAATTGATGAGCAATTGTATCCTTACAGAGGAAGAACCTGTTTTACTCAGTATATTCCGAGTAAACCGGCGAAATATGGGATTAAAGTGTTTTGGATTTGTGACTCTAAGAATTCGTACCCTTTGAAAGGTATAATATATACTGGTAAACAGTCCAAAGAATGTCGTCGACAAGCCAACATTGGAGAGAACATCGTAGTTACTTTGGCAGATACTTACAAGGGTTCAAACAGAAATATAACCATGGACAATTTTTTTTACCTCCTTGCCACTAGTAAATCGTTTAAAAGTAATGGGGTTAACTTTGGTAGGAACCCTAAAAGAATAAGCCATACATTCCAAAAGAACTCCTAGCAGCACCACAACGAGAAGTTTTGTCATCAACTTTTGCATTTCGTGAAAACGTTACCATGGTCAGTTACGTTCCAAAAAAACAAAGTAGTACTTTTACTGTCCAGTATGCATTCACAACCAGACGTTAGTGACACATACTCTAAGAAGCCAGAAATTATACATTATTATAATGAAACTAAGGCTGGAGTGGATACTATGGACCAGTTGCTGACGAAGTACACTACCAAACGCAGAACAAATAGATGGCCTTTGGCTTTTTATAATATTTTGGATATTGCATGTCTTGCTTCATTCTTGATATTCAAAGAAAATTTTCCACAATTATTGCAAAAACCGATCGGCGTCGATTGTTTCTAAAAAGATCTTGGAAAGGCCCTTTGTTTGCCAAATATTAATGCAAGAAAACAAGATTCTGGCATTGTCCGTCATTATCATACACGTACTGCAATGGAATTGGTAACAAATGTCAAAATACTGTTATCCAACCAGTCTGAACAACTAAGACAGAATACAGCAAAAGATAATTCTGGAAGGACCAAACATACAGGAGTGTGTCATATGTGTTACACAAATGAAAACAGAAGACGCAAAACAAGAAAGTCTTGTACCATATGCAAGAATCCTATTTGTGATCAACATACAAAAACAATTCCGACAACATGTGTCACATGCAATGATGAAGTTTAAAATTATTATTTAGTTATATATTATTAATTAAATAAGAATAAATAAAGTTTCTTTTATATTAAATATTTGTTAAATTATTTTCTTTGTATAATCGTTCAGCACATTGCAGAGGTACCCGGTACCTTATATAGTCGACAAAAGAGTAGTTATCAAAATTTTATTAAAACATGTTTATTAAAAAATTTATTAAAATGAAACGACATTATCTTAAATTAAAATGAATTTTAGGAGCTCTCACAGATGGCTAAAAAGCTGCAGCAATAAACTAATGTAAAAAATACAAACAAAGTTGCAAAAGGTACCGGGTACCTTGTGTGGTAACATAAGGGTTAAAAAAAAACATTGGATATGTTTGTACATAATTTATAATTGTGATAAATGAAAGCTGGTGGTAGCAACCGATTATTTTAGAAATTTAGATGTTTATAATGGAAAATTTTATTATTAATAAGTTTACGATGCATGATTCTGAGATATAAAACAATATAGATCTGGCATAGAAAGGATTGTTAAAACCTTACTAAGAATGCACAAATAATTAAGTAAAAAAGGTAGGTCGGCATTGTAAAAAGAGTTTAGATTTTACTGAATGAGCTTATCTTTATATAAATACAACCCGACAGATAAAGCGAGTTAAAACCGGTTGGAAATGTAGAACGAACATATGTGACATAAATTCTGTTAATAAAGATAAATAAAGTGAACACTATTATTTATGACGTATTACTCCTTGGTTAATATAATTGAAACTTATTTTATTTTTATATAAGATTATGTTGTCTTATATTTTATGTAATATTAATTTTTTTTATTATGCACCCCCTAACGGCAATTTACCTTTATGTGGATAAAATCATGCAATTTTCATTACCTATACTCCTATGTGTCGAAATACTAACTTTACTTTAAATTTTGTAGTAGTATCCGCCTACAAAGCCCCTATGAGGTACGATATGAAAACAACATCTTCAACTGTATTACCGTTTTCATACATCATGATTAATTACAAGTAACTAAAGGAAAATCTCTTTGACTTACTTTATTTTTTAAGCAATCATTCATTTACTTGACTAGTTTACAATAGGAAGACATATAAGAACACGTAGGATAAAGACGAATATGAGATTAACGTAAGGGTGAAACTGACATGATGTTGCTCTATATATAAACAAGACGACGATTTTACGGTGATAAACTGCTCTTTTTATACTGCTATTATTGTACAAAATAATGGTTTTTATATTTTCCTTTGCTTTGTTGTTATCTGCTGTGTAACCTTATGTTTACCTTCCCATCATAAAAGCGACAGCTCGATTTTATTTGACCCCGATTCGGTTGAAAGTCTAATGCACTTACCCACAATTATCTTACTATTTATTGCGTTCAAAATACGCAACTAACATTAATATAGTATTTGTAATAAAGTTTAAAGAATATAGTAATTAAGATACTAAGAATACATTCGTTTAACGTAACTTCATAGACATTTAACTGGTCTATGTTACTTTGCAGGTAAATTATTATCTTTATGTTTATCTTTATATGAAGTATATAGACGTTACGCTTTTGTTGAGAATACACGACTATTTTAAACATTATGTTGATTTTCGTTTACAAAGACAAACACAACCCGAAAAATTAAGATTCTCATCAACAAATGAAATAAGGGAAATTACTCTATAAAACCAGAAACTGTAGAAATTCTGTTTACCGTAGTAGAGGATTGTTAGGCTTTTGCTTTTGAGCAAAAGTTAATTAGATGGATTTCTACCAAAACTTGTCTTTCTATATTATAACTTGTTGACTTATTTCGTAAATAACTTTGCTAGTTAATCAAGGCAGAAACATTTTTTTTAAATACATTCTGATTGTTTTATATTAAAAACAAAAAATTACTTTTATAGAAGCTTTACGAACCGAATAAAGCTATTGAAATATCTCTACGCTGTAACGACAGTTATTTATTATTACAATTATTTATTAAAGAAATACATCGTGAAACTATTTTATCTACTTTTTCTAAAGCAAATATCATATTGTTGTACTATTCATAACCGTGGAATATTTATATTGCGCTTTTGTAAAAGTTTCTAGTAGTATATTTTAAATGTTTGAATGTTATTAATGTATTAATTTACAACTTATTTTAATTTTACTAACTAGTTGACTTGGCAAACTTCGTAACGCCTAACAATATATGAATGTCGTGATAACTTTATTTATTAACATAATGTCTGACACGACAGACGTTGTCGCGTCTTACCTATAAATATTTAATTTAAAACGGGATAAAAATTACAATAAAAAGTGTATTTTGAAAGCATAATCTTTATTGTAATTTACAAACAATTTCAATTTATTGTAGATCATTATGCCTTTTTAGTTGTTTTATCGGGCAAAGTCAACCATTCAGTGAAACGATTTGCGCGCCATCTATTGGATATATGTTTATTGTCTTACAAACCATACATCCAACCATTCCCCAAAGTTTAATGGCAATCGGATCAACGGTTTAGGAAGGCATAAGAGACCTACAGACAATGTTTAAAGATAGGTAGTAATAAATGTCGACGTGCGTACATCATCTTACACTGGATAAGAATAAGAATTTGTTTCGCCCATATAACTCTAGTTATTGTACACGAATTATGGAAGAAAGCTTACACCTACGTAAGGTTACCTGCTAGTGTTGACCCAACTGGATTTGAAATCTAAAAACTTAAATTCTTAAATTCTACCTTAATTGATCAACATTTTTAGTCAAGCTTGTAAAGACACAATTAGTCTCTACTTACAATGCTTTTTTTGCAACAACTATAGAAATAAATCAAAAACATTTCTGGGATTTGACGGAAGCTTCAGAGCGTAGTAGACCACTTAATGACATGACACAATACTGGGTCCTTTGAATTTTTATTTATACAAATATCATTGATAACGTATTGAATCTTTAAATAGCATTTATAAATGGTTATTAATAATAAATAACGCTCACCTAATGAGATAATCATTTATAGAAACCTTGTATAAATATTGTGTTTTTGAAAAAAATTAAATGCATTAAAACATCAATTTAAAGATAGTAATAAATGTCGACGTGCGTACTTCATCTTACAATGGATAATAATAAGAAATTGTTCATGTTTTGCTCCCCTGTAAAACTATAGTTACACGTATTATGAAAACAAGCTTACACATACAAAAAGTTACCTGTTAGTGTCGTGACCGTCCTAGATTTATATTTTGCTCGTTTGTGAAACTATAGTTATTGTACACCGAATTCATGGAAGAAAACTCATACCTACCTAAAGGTTACCTGTTAGTGTCGTAACCCTACTGGATTTGAAATCTACAAACATCAATTCTTAATTGATTGAAATAAATCTATACCTCTTAAGTGGGTCAAATTTTAAGCAATTATTATTAAATAATGTCAAACCTACTGATAAAAAGTTTTATATTAATAATTAAAACAATAAAAACCGACAATTGTTTCGGCCGAAAATACTTCGGCCATTATCAAGGCAATTGTTAATTTATCCACTAACACATGTTTTTAATGGATAAATTAGCAAACGGCCGAAGTATTTTAGACCGAAGTAAATGTCGGTTTTTATTGTTTTTATTATTAATATATAAAACTTTTTATCAATCAGTTTGACATTATTTAATAATAATTGCTTTCAATTCTTAAATTTTATCATCATTTTTAGTCAAGCTTGAAAAGATTTATAAAGTCTTATCTTACAATACTTTTTTTGCAACAACTCTTTAAATAAATCAAAAACGCTTCCGGGATTGGATCGTAGCTTCAGAGCGAGAAACTTACAACAAACAAACGAAATATCAAAGTAGAACACTTAGTGTTCCACACGACACAATACTGTTTCCTTTGCTTTTTTATCTATTTAAATACCATTGTTAACGTATTAAATCAAAGTAAAGCTGTATTGTTTGCTGATTACACAATGATATTTATTATTGGTAAGAATACTAAAAAATAACAAACATAAATGCAAATCTAAATAACATTAAATATAAATGGTTACATAATATTTAATATTTACATTTATTCAAGTAGGCAGTATTACTACGCTCTTTTCAATGATCAAAATTTTACAAAAAAATGTAAATTTCAAAATACTATGGAAATTAGAAAATAAAATCAGTAAAGCAATACATTAGTACGAACATGTTCAAAACTAGAATAAAATAATTAAAATTAATCATTCTCAAACACTCTTATCTGTCATGTAATCAGACACCGAGTAGTAAGCGTACTCCATAAGCCTTTTTTTTAATAACGTTTTTAAATTGGTATGTATTTAGATGCTGAATTTTACTTGGGATGTTATTATAATGGGTGAGTCATTTAGAAGTATTTTTCTTTAAATTAAAAAAATGAAGAAAAATAATTTTATTTTATAATCTTTATTAGGTATTATACAAAAGAACCGTTTTTTAGAATTATTTTTTAAAGATAGTTGCTTTCAAATGTTAGCCATAACTTAGGTTAACATGGTTGCTGTTTCTACTGTTTTTATGAACGTACATCCGATTTTAGTATATTCAATTGTAGAGGTTGCTGTTTCTACTGTTGATTGTTTTTATGAACGTACATCAAATTTTAGTATATATACTCAGTGACATAGGATTGTCATTATACCAATTTATTTTTTTTAAATGAAAAATTGTTGCTTATGTTGAAAATTGCCATAACCGCTCTTTTACGACACAAAAATTTTATGGATGTCGACAGCATGTCCCCACAACACAATTCCCTACGATATTATGCTATGGAAATAACTATAATATATTAGTCTAGCTGTATCAATATCTGTTAACTTGCGTATTTTCATTACAGCATACTAAGTTTTTCTTGATATTCTATCAATGTGTAGCCCCCAGTGTAGTGTAGTATCTTATCGTGATACTTAAAAAATATTGTATTGTCTACAGTATTTACTTCTCTGTTATTTATAATTACTTTTGGATTAATATCTTTATCATTACGTATTACAAACTGTACACATTTGGTTTTTTCTTCATTAAGAAACAGATTATTTACATTTAACCAGTGTGAACCCTTAGAAATAGAATTGTTTAGGGTTGTTATTGGCCAAAACGTGTCGCGTTTAATTTTAAATAAAGCGAATGACGTAAACAAACAACACTAACTAATGGTTTTTTGTACAAAATATGGCAAATCAGTAATATAAATTAAAAACAAAAAAACCAAGAATTAAACCTTGCGGAACTTCTATGTTTACCAATGAGTCAGGAGATGTTTTAACATTTATGTAAAACTGATTGAATTCTATTGCTTAAATGGGAATTAACCCATTTGATCCCATTGTACTCAAATGAGTACGGAAGGTATGTTAGACAAATACTTACCTTTAGTGACACATTTTGCAATTGGTTAAGGCAAACCCTAATCAGATATTACAGGTTACTATATTTTCAAGTAATTTTGAGATACTGGTTGTTCTGACAATTAATAGGTGGCCGAGGTTAAATTTCATTTTATCAGGTGCAAATTTTGTCGAGTTACAACTTGTCGCACATGAAATCTTTGGTCGACAAATTTCTTGCAACGGTGATAGTACATGTGTTTGTGAAGACTGTTCCTATCGGTAGAAGCATAAAGAATGTAAGTATCGTATTTTTGCTGTATTTTTGTATTTTGTCCGTTGGTTAGAGTCCGGTAAACATTGATGTACTTGTTTGAGTACACTGGGAAAATCTATGTAGTAAATAATTTTACTTTTTGCAGAAGTATGGAAACAGAAAGAAGCAGATAATTTTCTAGCCGATAGCTGTAAGAACTTTTATAATAAGGCTTATACTCAGTTTAATGATGCTTTGGACAATTTGCCCTCTGTAGAAGCAGATACAATAATTGATATAGTTGTACTACCTCCAGATACAGTGGATCCACAAACCGACGAAGAAGAAGTAGACGACGACGATAAATGCTGAAAACCAAAATGCCTGTGACTCTTATGCGATGTTGCTGGGAAAATTGAAATCCAATTTGAAATAGAAAGCGATGATGAAGATGAAGATGATTTACCTTTGTCAGTCCTGAAAAGAAAATTGATTAGTGAGAAGAAAAAGTAATGGTTCTCAAACTACCAAATCAAACGAACAGCCTGAATGGACTGACAACATTAGTGATATGGGGAATGGCGTCTACCTCTGGTTGTATTGATCGTCGGAATATTGTTATTGCTGATGTAGAAAACCTGGAACCAGTTGACGTATTTGAAAATTTTTTGATGACGAGGTGATGCACCATATCAAAGAAACACATGAATATTCCCATCAAAAACAATCACAGTTTTTATTTATCGAAAGCGGATCTACGCCAGTTCATTGGAATCCTTGCTAAGTGGCTACCATATTACGTTGGCTCGTGAAAGACTTTATTGGGGCCTTGATGAGGATGTTGGGGTAAAGCTTGTTTCAGACGCAACGTCGAGAAACAGGTTTCAGGAAATAAAAAGTTACCTCCATTTGGCAAATAATAAAGCGAATTAGATAAAGATGATAAACTGGCAAAAATTCGCCCTCTTATAAATTTACTGAATCAACGGTTTCAACAGTGGGGTGTTTTCGAACGTGATTTATCCATAGATGAAGCTATGATCAAATACTTCGGACATCATTCCGCCAAACAGTTTATAAAAAGGCAAACCTGTGCGTTTCGGGTATAAGGCTTGATGTTGTGCAGCGCCTCGGGATACTGTTTTGCTTTTGATATTTATTGTGGTGCGAAAAAGGCACGTGAAAAACAGGATTTACCGTTAGGATCGCAAGTAGTTCTCTGACCTCTTATCGATAGTCGCGGTACCTTCCGATCATATTGTATATTTCGATAATTATTTTACGAGCTATAATCTTTTGCAAATCCTAAAGCAAAAAGGATTTAAAGCCACAGGAACTGTTCGTGACAATCGGACAAGAAGTGCCCTCTAACTGCCATCAAACAATGCGCCAAAAGGTCTCGAGGATGCTATGAATACAAATTCGATTCAAAAATCTAAATTGTTATTTGTGCGATGGACAGATAATAATGTTGTTACAATGGCAACAAACTATGATTCTATAATTCCATTAGGAAAGTAAGCCGTTGGTCAACCTTGCAAAAACAAAAAGTAGATGTCCCACAACCATTTTTGTTTCAAAAATTACAATCGTTACATGGTGGGTGTGGACTTGTTAGATCAGTCAGTGAACAATTACCGCACTAAAATTGGAGGCAAAAATGGTGGTGGGTGTTATTTATTACATATCATTGTGCAATGTTGCTTTGGTGAATGCTTGGCGATTATATCAACTCGCATCAGAAAAAGCAATGGATTTACTCGTAGTTTCAGAGAGGGGTAGCACGTCATTACTTGCGTTGCAATGCTAAAAGTATTAAAAGACTTCATCAGCTGTAGTACCTGTAAGTATCAGAAACAGCGAAAAGGATCATTTTCCTACAAAACTGGAAAACAACTCGATGCACTGTCTGCCATTATATGAGAGCTCGCTGGGGCTGTACTAAGTGTTGTGTTACTTTATGTTTAGAAAAAGAGACTGTTTCCAAGCATACCATTCATAATGTTCCAGAGATTGTCTCCACTGTATACAGGAATTATTATCATTATTTTTAATAAATTATGTTCGTTCATTATGTTTTATTTACATTTTTATAATATTCTCCTGATTTCAGTTATATTTTCCCATTGTACTCATTTGAGTACATATATATATCTCACTTATTTATATTTTTTTACATACTGTCTGGACCTCAAAATGTTTCAAATTGACTCATTTAAGCAGACCCTATAAAAATAATTGGAAATTTATAGAAAAAAGTCGTGGGATCAAATGGGTTAAGAAGATTCAAGGTTTTGCTTCTAAAAACCATAGTGATAAAGTTTCCTAACTACATATCATGATTGACACAATCAAAAGCTTTAATTAGATTACAAAAAAACACTTAAGGCATTACGTAAGTTTTTGAATGGGGGCCTGAACACAACGCCCAATTTTCACAACGTCCAACTCAAGAATTGATTATAATTCTCAACTTGTGCATGTTGTCATAATCCTCCCAACCACTTTCACAACTCCCAGCTATGTTTCGTTTTCATAATTTCCAACCAGTGTATATCACAACGCTTGCATTTATAGCAGTTTAGCAACCTTGTTTTTTACCCATAACTCGGTTTGTTAATAACATTGCTTGTTTTCATGTGATTGGGGTGAACGGTGCTGTTGGTAGATGTAATCGGGCGTTGGAACGATGTTGGTTGGAATGTTATAGCATATAATTTTTTTACATTTTTATAGAGATTTGAGTGTTGTGCCAGGGGAGGTATTATAAAACAAACTAAGTTATGTGTGAAGAGCAGCAGTTAAGCCAAACTGCTATAAATGCAGGTGTTGTAATGTATAGTGATTGGAAGTTATAACAAAGTTAGGGCGTTATAACAAGAAAAGTAGTTGAAGGTTTTGAAAATAGTTGGGAGTTGTGACAACATGCACAAGTTGGGAGTTGTTGATCAATTTTAGAGTTATGTGCGTACACAACTCATAGAGGGTTAATATAAAGAAGGCGGGAAGGACTTCAAAATCGTGAAGAATATTTACATGTATTATAAAGATTAAATAAATAATTTTGTGGTGAGAAATGCGCACAAAAATAATTAAATAATAGTCGAAATTCCACAAATTTTTTGATTTTTAGACAACGTGCAAGATGTACTAAACACCTCAAAATTAAATGATACGCACTGTAAAATTAAAATTTCTTTTTGTAACATAAATTAAAGAATATTTCTTTTTAAATAAAAATTACTAATATATATGAAAATGAGAACAAGAGATTTATAGGGACTACATTAATCGATTGTCTTGAATTATTGCGATAAGTGGCTGCAGATAAAATGGGTATGATTAGGAGTGATGTAATCCTTAGCCTGCCCACTAATACGATGTTCGGTATTGGCTTTCGTGGGTCTAAATCAGCTCCAGCTGGGGATGGTAAAACAGTATACCGAGGTAAAACTGCAGTGTTAATCCAATGGGGGTAACCAGTATCAGATAAAATTGTATCCTGCGCCGATGGTTATTCCGTCTTTCGTATGCAACACCCGTTTTACAACACAATCCAAACTTATAATTTTAAGTCTCTTGACGATGCCTGACAACAATTTAAGGAATAACAGAAAATAAAAAACCTGCAAGACACATAAAATAATAAGGGTTCCATAATTAGGGAAATGGTTTACCACTCAATGTCAATGTGATTGGTAAGATTGTGACGTATGTATATAGAAATCCTAGTAAATTAGATTTTACCATTAACTTATTTTCAATAATTAACCATTCGTAATTGCCAACGGAATATTTGAGGGTGAATGGTTCCGATTAATCCAAATTACAAAATGGTGGGAAGAAGCAATTCAAACCAACCATCTACATACGTGGATACCTTTCTGAATTGAATGAAGTTGAAGAAACCAAAAATTGGAAAATGAAGGCTCTATCAGAATTTGAAACATCCATCTCCTGAACCGGCCAATTTTAAAAAATTGAATTAGCTGATAAAAATTACTTGAATATTCTCAATACGGCCACCAACATCACACCGAAGTCAACAAATAACATAATTGAATCGTTTATACGAAATGTATTTAATAAATACCGTTACAGGCGTTATGTGAAAAATTGGGTGTTGTGATATGGACACTTCAAAAGCATTAAATATTTGATTTAATATCTAAACATCAGTATCTAATGTTAACTGTCCTTTTGTTAAACCAAACCGCTTGCAATGCAAAAGTTTGTTACTGTAGAAATGAAGTTGCAGTTGATCTAACATAATTTTTTCAAAATTTTACTAAATGTGAGCAATTGCTACGAAATTGGTCAAAAATTTGTAGGATCAAATGTGCTACCTGATTTATGTAAAGCAATTATTTTCCCCTATATTTCATGAAATCAGAAAAAGCACCATTGTCAATACATATCTGTTAAATATACAGGCTAGAATCGAAGCTATTATAACTATGACAAATAAATAAATAAAAATAATATGTTTTGTGTAAATACTTATATAAATTATGTGTTTTAAAAATATATAATTTAAATAAAGGGAATCTACTTTGAACAGGAAAAAAAAACATTTTGGCAGATCTTTGATGTAAATTTAACGTTTCATATATATGTTGATTATTTAAAAACAAATTATCTGAAAAAATTAACTTTAAATAAGAGATCATTATAGTATAATAGCATAGCTGCGCTTTCTCACTTAAAAGTATTGTCCTACAATTATTCACTTTGTCAAATGCTTTTTTTTTTACTTGTATGGAAGCTAGAATAAAGCAATAAAATTATTCAAACGGTATAGAATTTTGATTTTAATAGTTTCTAGGTTAGTAATATTGATTGTAGGACTTTTATGATGAATACCTACTATGGTATTTTATTAAAGCCGTTTTATATCTATCAAACATTCTTGAAACTTTGGGTTTGACTTGTCCGGTCAAATAAATTTGATAGTGTAAATCATCATTATTTGTTCTTGACAAACATTTGAAAATTAAAAAAGCAATGACAAAATAAAAAAAAACGAAACAGAACCAACACTCATGAAATTAATTAGATCACCATTGTCCAACTTATTTGACTGAAGCAAGAATTTGACAGTTGGTTTGAACAATGATAGATTGTGAAATGTGCTTTAAGATACTCAAACTCAAATTTGTTGTCCAGCCATTTTGAATTTGTCGATGTATTGTTTTTTGAAAAAAAAGACTTCATATGAGGTTTTACGACACCATTAACGTTTTAATTAATTTATTTCAATTGAACAAGACATTTCAGTTTTAGTGTGTATTTTGGTTCAGTCAGAACAAAAAAGTGAAGTTTGGTAATATGATTTATTTAATGAAGTGCAAGAGGTATTATAAAATGGTATTGATTCTTAGAGAAGTTTCAAGTAATGCAATTTTATTCCTTAGTAACCTAGATGAGTTTGGTGTGGGTGAGTTAACTGTATTGTTAGAGAGACACTGGAAGTTACTTATATTGTCAGCAGGCCCTAGCTTTTTTCCTTTTGTTGGAGTTACGTTATCGGTTGTTGTGATTAATCATTTATTGATTAATGTAAGTATTTGCATTTTCTGAAATTCTAGTTTAGTTTTGTCTAAAATTAATGCAAATTTTAGTATCTCCGTGTTGCACAAAATTGGATTAATATTTTGTCTTTAATCAATAGTGTTACGGTTTTATTTTCAAAAGATTTAAAAGAACATATGTCGAGAGCCTTCCAAAAACAGGTGTCGTGTGTAGCACGTTACGACGAAAGTCGAATTTGCCGCGCATGTTGCTAATTTGCTATTGGTGGAAATAAAATTTGTCAAAAGTTCCGAGACGATCAGCGGACATTTTCTTCTTTTTTATTACACGGGTGGATTTGGGCGTGCCTCTTGAAATTAAATTTTTACACATAAATTATTAATGTGTGATTTAAGATTTCCAAGTCGAATTGGTGTTTAAGTTTAAATCCGGTCAAATTCTCCGTAAGTACATTTTGATTTCTTTTCTTTCGTGGTTGTGTTAGTTCTAATTACGACGTATGCTTTTAGCACGTGCGTTGACCTTATATTTTTATCGTGTATTACACCTGGATAACTCCTGGGGGTGCTGGAATGGATAATTAAGAACCTTGCCCTAAAAAACTTATCGACTACCACGGTTTTGCATTCAGTTAAGCTGCAAACAACCGGTGGACACTACGGTCTGCAGGGATTGTTCATTCTGCATAATTTCTACTTCAAGGGAACACCTTCGCCTTCTGTTCTTTGCTACATACCTCCTCTAAAAGAAATCCTGGGGTTACCTACCTTCTGAGTTATCGAATACTGTCGCTAGCAGGAACTTTCATTCTCGGAACTGCATACTACAGAATACAGCTAAGTTTTAATGTAGTATTAACGTATTTAATATTAATGCATATGAAGCTCACGTACATGTGACATAGAACGGTTTAATCTCTAGTATTTAAGCAAATTTTATTTGGGGTATACTCCACAACCGACGTTTGGTTTTGTTTTTAACCAGTTTAATACAAGCTCGGGCGCTTTACATAGAGTGGTTGAAGCTAAAACAAAACGTCTTTTGGTTGGCGGGAAGTACTTAATTTTTTTTTTAATCCGAGTTTAAGTTAGTTTTAAGTCACCGTGTGTAAGTGACGTGTGTACGCAAAGTCTTAGTAACCAATCCTTAATTGGAACGCTAACATTAATTTGGGTGTAACTAAAAAGCTTACCTGGAATTTTGGCACATTAATTACAAGCTTTATTTATTGTTGTTGACAACGCACGTAACTTTATGCAACAATCTCTCTATCACATTCTCTTAGTATTTTAAGATTTGTTTGCTGTATTGAACTGTCTGCTTGTCTTTATGGTTTGTGTTCGATTTAGCGTATTAGACTTTAAGTAAAACCTGTTAATCTCTTGTTGGTCGGTTTTATTTCTTTCTATTACCTAGCAGGTGGGGCTTTGTTAGGCAACATTATCTTTCTTACAATTCTTTTAAGGACCCCCACTACCGGGACGAAGCCGGACGCTGCTGTTCTGACTACTATAAATACTGGATCTTCCACAAATTTAGTGCTCTACATCGAGCGAAATTTCTTTACTGTTTCTCACTAGGTTGTACCGCTAGAGCCGACGCTTTCTTTTGTTATTTGTCAAAAACAACCGTTACAATAGTCATGTAATTGATGATATATAATTTCTGTTAGTAGTTTGTCGTCTGGTTTTTTGTGTGTATGATATACATTCTTATTTGTTATGTAGTTATTTTTCCAGCTTTATTTTCGCATTTTTAGTGTCGAGTGTTGTATTCAAAATTAATTGCAACTACCTTATGATTAACTAGCACTGATGAAAAATTGCTTGTAGTATTATAAAGTGATTTAAAATCCCGATATGAGATTTTATTGAATTTTTGTAAGTCAAAGATTTAAACAAATCGAAATATGTTTTCAAAAATATACCAAAATTAAACCTGTTTTTATGTGACTTCCGAAGTTTTGAATGCTGATGAAAATTTATTCACTCATAAAAAAGACGGTGAAGTTTGTTTAAACTAACAGAGAACCGCAGTAAATTGAATTAGAACTGTCACATAGACAACTGTTGTAAGTTCCTCACCTTTCATTATCTCGTAAATAAATAAGTAAATAAATAAAATAATAACAATGCGCTTTTTTTTTAATTCTACCTAGGTATACAAATTCAAAGTATTTTGCTGCCTCTTGTATTAATTATATATATGTAAAAATAGTAATACTTCCTAAATTAAATCAAACACATACTTTTTCTTGAAAGTTTTGTCGTTAAATCTGTCACTTAGTTGTGGTTTCAATATGATTTTTCTTCAAAATACGATTTTTGGTTCATTTTCACAATTTTTCATGCCTTGAAGTAAAAAGCTTTTTTTATTTTTATATATTTTCAAAATATATGGTTTTAATTAGTCATATCGAATTTAATTTTCCATCTTGTTTCTTCTCTTGTTTCTCCTCTTGCATATGTAATTATTGTCTATAAACGATTAAAAACGTCACTGTGTAATTTTATTCTATTGATGGCCGGGTCCATCAACACTACTTAATTCTCAGCAGTACTTAAACATAATCCCTGTTTTTAATAATAATTGCATTTATGCTAAGTTTGCGTAAATTAGAAAATTGTTTAAACAATAGTAGTTGCGCCAGTTTTCAATTTTTTTATTTTTATTTATTTTAGTATTGCAGTTCTGCAGTTTATTTTACTGAGAACAATTTAACATTTGTTCTCCTAGTGGAAATTTTACTAATTAGTAAGATTACAAATAATCTTAAACCTCTTGTTTTATTTATCCCTAACTAAGTCGTTAATTCAATTCTTTCTAATTTTCGTCTATAATACGTTTATTAATGTTTCTCAGTCCGAGTCGTTTATAGCTATCTTTAAGAGTACACTGTACTTTAATAGATTTAAGATAATTTTCATTTATATGGTTGGTAGTGCTAGTTCAAGATGATGAAGTTGTCATCTGACAAGTCAACATCGGGTAAATTATTTTAAGTAAATAAGTAATTGTAATTGCACAGAAGTAATTGTAATTTTAGTAAGTAATTGTACTTCTATGTTACATACTATAAATAAGCACTATACACTTAGGTACAGTCGAATTAATCATTGTTTTTTATTTCATTTTCTAGTACTCGAAAGACAAGTTCTGTTATTTAAAAGGACGATATGGTGACAATACCAAATTTGTAGGTGCTCCAAAACGGCAATATGACGCATCCAAGTTCACAAATTTCAAGAAATTGGTAATCCCCATGTGACCACCTACATTATTTATAGTTGAAAAAATGATAATACATACAGTATTTTTTTACTTTTGTTATTGAATAGGTAGGTAGGAACCTGTGAACTTGTATTGCTTTTTAAGTGAGTTATTTGAAATAAAATTATAGTAAATATTTGTGGATTTATTACAATTTCTTAATCTACTCATAAGGTATTACCTTTATAATGAATGGTATTACATATTGCAAGGTGTTTTCAGCGTACGACCCCAACTACTCAAGTGTTATGAGTGTTGCAGAGAGCTTGAGTCTCAAATTCCCTAAATTTTAAATAGTAGAAGTTCGTTAGTTACCTAGTTTGCATCGAGCTGCATACGTATTTCATTATTTTGTGACAAAAATAACGCAATAGTGTACATACGAACAAAAGGTTATAATTTATTATAAAGAAGTGAAAAATTTAATTATTTTTGCTACATGGACATGTGTTGTAAACATTGATGGTCACATTTGCTGTATCGTGTGCTTGGACATTTATGCTTGGAACATTGCTATTATTGTGGACCGTAACAGTTTCATTACTTCCATAATTAAACTGCAGAGATGGTTTTCCTCCTGGAAGGTCCGGTAAGGAAACGTCAGTATATTGTGGTCGAAGCATTTGTGATACATCAATTTTGTTCTTTAGGGATGCATCGACGTAACTTTCTGCTACAGCACTCGACTTCAACCTCCGTAGCCTCTTAGTAGTCAGCAAATCACCTCCACGGTTAGCCAAAAGAGTCACACTAGATCGCCTGAAACAGTATCCAGTATAAAGCTCTGGATTGGGTAACCGAAAGAAACTGGCAATTTCTTTACAAATAGCCCCCATCCTATTAATGCCAATAGGACTATTTATGCATTTGCCACTTCTATAGGTCAGGAAAAACCGCCGGTGAGTCACTTTTGTGGTCTTAATTGATAATATTCTTTTATCAGTGCAATCCATGTTCCCCTCTGTGATTGCAAACTCGGGGCTTATAGTTTTGTTTTAGGCACTGAAATTGTCACCAATTCGGACTTAAATTCAATGTCATCCACACTCATGTTGGCGAGTTCCTCGCGTCTTAAAAAGCTCCATTGTAGCCAATAATTAAAATCACCTAAAAATATTATGGGATTTATGAATATATCTGGTAGAATTATACCACATACTTTCATTGCTAAGGTATTTCTGATTTTCTGCGTCACAAATAAATTTATTTATATCATACTCTTCCAGGATCTTAGATTTCTTTGGTACATAGCCTTGGGACGTCCTTTTCAGAGAGCTTGCAATTTTGCATAGTTTGAAATGTCAATGCTCATATTAATTGATAAACACGGCCGCAACATTGAGTAAATGGTCCTGCCAGGGTAGATGGTTTATATTTTTGCCGCTGGGACTCAAAGTATGCCAAGAGAACATTTTCTGAGATGGTTTGAATTTTATTTCCTCTTTCGCCAATCTTCAAACTTTGCGAATTGTTTTTGTATGTCGCTTCCGACTTGTCGGGTAACAAATTTTGGGTGGTTGCTTCAGCAATTTACCAAATTTCGGGCGGAGTGCAAACAAAAATCTCTTCACTCATTATTAACAGGGAGTAACAATAATTTATAATAATTTTGTTTGAAATGACAAAACACGAAATTTAAATTAAATTTTAAAATAAAGTTGGCAGGGGAGCATTACCAACCACAAAATTCCCTAGATCTAAAAAAAAAATTTTTTATTAAAATAGGAAAAAAGGTGCGCAAATTAGAAAAATAGCATAAACAACTCGTTTTATAGGGCATTGGCGCACTTGTCCCATAGAAAACTCGCCTTCGGCTCGTTTTCTACACCTGGAACGCGTGCGCCAATTCAACCCTTATAAAACTTGTTATTTAATATACTATTTTTTTGTTATTGAGTTTACTTATAAACGTTGATAATCAGGTGTAGTTGTGGATTAAAGTCTGTAGAACGACGAAACATGAAACACACCACCCTAATGTATCCGTAGGAAGTATGAAAAAGTAAATCATTTCAACATTTAACGAAAACATTAATATTTTGAGCATCTCATTATTGTTGGAATACAATTTAATAATTTAATAAAATCATATCAACAAGGAAGATCATTTTTTAACAAGTTAAATTATCTGTAATCTAATGCATTATGAAAATTAAACCAGTCTCTAAACAGTACTAAAACTTGGTGCGATTTTGTAAAATTAATAGATTAAAAGTCTGAAAAGTGCATCAGTTTAGATTTGTTTGTAATTGACAATGATAAGACAATCTTTAATTAAAAACAAAACTGTAAAAAACTTCTTTTTAAATGGTTATTGCTAATTTGTTACGATCGAAACAGTTAGAAGTAGTATTTGATGGATATTAATTGAAAAGGTAAATTCATCACCCTTTATCTTTTAATACATTTTTGCAAAATTAGGTATATAATTTTTGAAAAAACCAAGTTAGATAATTGCTCCTTGTTTGACTTTACGGTTGTAGATAATTGCAATTATAAAAATGTTGTCACCACGACACTAGTAGTTGATAAAAGTTAGATATTCTACTTATTTCGTAATTTATGTTTAATAACTCACGCTCGAGTTTCGGTAACACTGTGCTTTTCAAAATTAAATTAACTTATTTTGTAATTTCTAACTAATGTAATAAGAACAAGTAAAATGGAAAAATATGTAATACAAACAATCTAGCAAACTTTACGATGCATAAAGTGTCACAAATTAAATGCTGTCTCCGTAAAATGTGCACAAATGACTTTAACTCGTACTGAAAACTAAAACGCTAGATATAACGAGTGCTGTATATTAAAATAATAATAAAAATAGCCGAGGCGTTAGGACGGATCTTGCAAAAAGGAAAAAGACGTTTTTTACCTTTTTATTATCCAGAATCGCATTTCGCGAGTGAATGCTGCGGCACAAAAAACAGATCGAGGGAAAGTTTATGACTTTCGCCAGTAGTTTCAAACATTTCTAGAAAAGAAACTTCTGCTTGTTTTATATCTCGCTGCTTTTATCAGTTAATAATAAGAGAGATGCCATAAAATAGTAGAATAGGTTCGTAAAAAGAAAGTAGGTAAATGCAATATTGGTTTTAATAAACTTTCAAAATTGAATTTCTGGTTCCATATCAAACTTTAAATAAACCACTAAACGAGATAACAAAGTGTTTTGGGCTAAGAATTCAATTACTAACAATTTCGTTGTTGAATAATGATGATGAATATTTTTGACGATAACAAGTTTTGATGTAGCAAATCAAATAAAGTGTTATGAACTAAAGACGAACTAAAACGTAATAAAGTTAAGTTCCTAGTCAACAACGCAAATAAATAAATAATAAAACACCTACTTAAAAATACATAGGTAACATCAAAACAAACAATAAATAAGAGTATGTTTATAAAATTAAACAAGTAGATATTTAACGTAAATTCGGATTCATCAGGGGCCCTATTCTCAAGATGATGTGATAGAAAGTCGTGCGATATATTAATGGAGAACCGTGTGATTTTGAAATATTGCATTCTCCAACAAATTCATGTACGATCTGTCAATTATCTTTCTATCAAAATATTGCGTTTTTTGTGCAATTTGAAACGTCTAGTAAATATTACACGACAGGTAGTTTGATGAGTAGCAAAATGTGATTCCTTTTTATCAAGCCAATTAATTTAATAAAATATTAAATTGTTACCCAATTCTATAGAAACCTATTGAAAATTTTTTTTCAAACAATAACAGCAGTTCTGAGCGACAATAGAAAAGGAAAAAAATACTTGGAAAAATGTAATAGCAAATGTGAAGAAAACAGTATCTCAAGAAATAGAGGGAGAAAATTGAAATTGGAAGAAGGAAGAAATAAAAATCTTGACAAATGAAAATACTTGTAGTACATGATAATATGTAATAAAGATAAGTGAATATTGAAGACAAATAGGGGAATAGGACGTAGGGAGTAACGAAAAGAATTTATTGGAAAGATTTGAAGAAACGAAAATGGATGTTTAAAAAATTAGTTTAAAGTGTAATAACGTATGTAGAGGAGATTTGGAGATTAAAGTAGTAGAAAAAATTAGAAGAAGTTTAAGCAAAATATTGGATGGAAGATAAGTTTGCATAGAAAAACGACTGAAAATATAGTTGGAAAAAAAATAAGAACACGGACGGGGAGTAATAAAATATCAAGGAGATATACAAGTTATATTCATAAATCCGCAAATTTTACAAACTAAGTTGGAAGACATCGGAAATTACTGCAACTTAATAATATGCAAATCTATCAAATTGAAGTTCGTAGACAGTGGATGTATCGACTCATGTAATAGTTTTTTTGGCCACTAGCACTGTAAAACATTTAAGACAGGTGTCTATAAATAACAGGTAGCTTGATGTTTACACACAATATGGTAGCTAATTAGGTAAAATCATCAAAAACACTGGACGATTAGGGTGATTTAAGAAACAAACTTTGGGTACTATAATTAAGGCCGTGTAATAAACTACTTGTTACCTATAATTATTTTGCTTAAAATAAATCGTTATGTTTTATTTTAGCAAAAAGTAAATGCGTATAAGTACTTTGGGAAGAGCGACATCTATTTTGTACATTTTGAACCGAAACACAAATGACGTTTAACCTTTTGTTACAATGGTCATTCCACAACTATATATAAAAACATTAATGGAATTATTTTAGTTTACGGGAGTAAAATGTGTATAACAGAGAAATGTGAGAAAGCATGTGACTCTCCATAGTACATTTAAGGTGTAATGACGGGTAATTTTATGGAATTAAATCAGGTAAGGCAAACAAAATAACTAACCTCAATTTAAAATTATTTATTTGTAGATATCCTGACTGACTTTCTAACATCCCTAAAAGCCATTCCTGCTTAATGCTTGCGTTTCCATGTAACCATTCATTAAAAGATTATACTTGAACCATGTAGAATTTACTCATAATTATCAAAATTTACAATAAAAATAATTTTTGCATGTTATTACTTATTTTCTTTCTTCACTGTACAATTGTTGTAAATGTTTACGTTTATTGAATATTTGTATTTAGAGGATTAGTAACATTAACTTGTATTGCAGGTCTTTTAAGTTGATGGTACTTCGGTGATCATTTTTAAAACTTCCCTTTTTCTCTTTAAGGATTCTTCCACATAAGACTCGGCCACACTGCTACTTTTCCAACCGCCGTGTCTTTTCTACGATAGCAAATCACCACCTTGATTTACTAATAAGGTGGCCGAACTTCTGCGGAAACAATGGCCTGTAAATTCTTTGGGGTTTTCTAAATGTAAAAACTCTGCAATCTTTGAGGGAATTGAACCTATAGTATTAATGCCTACAGGTGAGCCCCAACATTTTCCCTTTTCATAACGCAGAAATAAACGATCATTGATTTTAGTTATTTTCATTCGTAGTGCCAAATACTTTTTAACGATCTTAACCCATTCTATATTTGATATAACAAAAGAACGACTAACATTTGTTTTCGTTTTAGGAATCTGAATAAGCAGGATATCATCCTTGAATTCAATGTCACTAATAACCATTTTAAATAATTCGTCCCTTCTACAAGCTCCAGATAATCCAATTATTAAAACAACCTGAAGATAAGTATGTAACTGTAATCTTGGTGCAAATGACAAATTTTTTTTGCAGAATATAGGAAAATGTAAGTACTTACTTTCATTAATAAGAAATTATCATCTTGGGCTTGGGTGATAAAAGAAGAGATATGATCTGCCTCCAAAACTTTACTTTTCTTTGGTTTATGAAGTGCGGCCTTTCTTTTCAAGAAAGATATTCTCGCATATTTTGAAATGTCTAAATTATCGTAAAGAGAAATACATGATCGTAGCATCGAATAGATAGCCCACAACGATTTGGTTTTTTATCCACTAATTGTGTAAAATACGCAAGAAGAACATTTTCAGAGTAGACTTTTGCTTTATTTACGTTACACCAATTTTTGAAGACATTATACTGAGCTTCATACCGTACTTTTGATTTTTCTGGTAGTAATTGTTTAGTAGCCCCATCTGCTAATTGCTTTATTTCAGGGGGTGTTGAGGTAAAACTAACATCACTATCGCTCATTTTGACTATCACAAAACAGAGTCACACAATTAAAAGCCCTCAAATTATTTTTAATTTGAATATGGAGATCAAAGCACACTATGTTTAAGCAAATCCAACAATCAATTATTTTTTTTTTAATTTAGACTTTAAAATTTGTCGGCCAAAAAGCTTTATACAAAATCTCATGTGTTAAGTTCTTCTACAACGCTCCAACTAAGTTGTCCCTCTTTAAATTTGAACTTACCGCATTCGAATGTAAATAGCTATTACTTAGTATTAGTTCTGCTCTTGTATTAATAACAAGCAAAATAAAATTGTTGTAATTAACAGATTTATTTTTTAAAAACTTGATAAACAAAAATAAATTTGGCGCAGTCGGTAGGATATTGAAGTAACACAGTCTAAAATGTACGAAAACGGTTGAACGCAAACTAGTACGGGTCGGCGAATTTCAATTCCTGTGACTACAACAAAACACCAGCTATACAAGTGACCAATGTACGTGCATCCAGCATTCTGTCTAGGACAGCCCTGCTAGAAAACCCCGCAGAAAACAACTCGCAAGGTAGGAACTAATATTCACATTGTTAACTAAAACAAATAGGGAACTTCCATAATATTTTTTGTAATATCATCTATTAATTGAAAATTGCTTGTGCAAAATTAATAATTAAGAAATACCAAACTAGACGATTTAGTAAATTCACTTGAATCGTTGTCATTAAAAACAATCATGGCTAATCCTGAAACCCAATGTCAGGAACCGTAAACGAGTCCAATTATTAATTATCAACTTTTCAAAATAAAGTTCGATAACATTTCATTATTTGAAGGTAAAGAGATCCAAATAAATGCATTTTGTGCATGGTGTGCGACAATATTCACATTCGTTACCAGCTAGTAGCGGAAGTGCAAACAGTAATAAATTAAAGAAGCAATAGTAGAACATTTTTCGGACACAAATAGTTTGAAACAATAAACAGTCGAATTCAATAATATGAAAATTAATAAAGGTAAAACTTTAGTAGAATACGGGAATAGAATTAAATTGGTTATAAGAAAATTAATAGAAAAACTTAATTTATCGCAAGTATCAAATAAACCAGTTAGACAAGAAATTTTAATCGCTAACGCATTAGATAGATTTTTTAGTAACAATCCCTTACCAAATCGCATTGCAAATTCGTGCAGGTAAACCTAAAATATTAGAAAAAGCAATTACATTGGCACAATACAAATTATATTTCGCACACAGACGAGGACAAAATCTTAATTCTTTTAACGCGCAACCAGGATTCGAAAACCAATTCAACACAATTTTAAATTCAAGATCAATCAAAATCAACAAACAAATTTTAACCCAACTTTTAACCTCCGCTTTCAACCTAAGATTGTAAATAAACCATCTTCAAATGTTTTTTGACCCAACCAAAATGTTAACTTTCCCAAACCAACTCCAATGTCAGGTATTTCCAGCATAAAAATTATTTTCAAGAAACTGAATTCGAATCAATTATATTTGAGGCAGAATCCAATCAGTATTGTGCAGTATTTGACAAAGACAATGTTTAACAATTATCTGAAGACGTAGAACATTGGTGAAGTGTTGAGTGCACGTGACTAAATTACAGCTTAAAATTTTAATTGAAACCTTAACGATTATTCAAGTAACCTATAACTTTACAAATAATAATTTATTGAGAAAAAGCGATCTGTAGGAATTATTAGATAAAAAGTTACAAAATAACAAACATATTATAGTAATACGTGAATGTTCCAAGATAAATTATTATCACTAAAGAAAGTTAACTTGGTGATTATAATTTTCAGTTCTAATGTGTTTAAATAGACAACCCAAACAACAAAGGTTTGTGCAAAAGGTTGCATCATTTTAAAATCAAAATGCCTATTGTTAAATCTATGTGTTTATCATGCAAGCAGTCTCTACAAATAGAGTAAGAAATTAAATACGACACATGCATGGAACCAATACATGCCACTTGTGGCGGTGTTCCTTTAGACAAGAAGTGCTTTTGTTGAAGTCATCCACTAGAAAAATTCCTTTCTACTTCGATAACTGTTCTGCTGCTCAAATCAACCATATTAATTAGCATTAATTGCAGAATTAACAAAGCAAGTGGAGTTACTCCGCGAAGAAAACAAAACATTACAATCTGAAAAAATACTACTGTCTCAGATATCATATCAGAGGTAAATAATAGGAGTTTGAATGCTCGCAACATCATATTTTATGGTATTCCTGAAACTACTATTGGTTCTGCACCAGAACGAGCCGCTGCTGATTTGAACCAGCTTTCATTGGCTCTCAACAACCTCATAAATGTACCTGCTCTTAGTAATCATCGAACATATAGACTTGGAAAGTCTAATGGAATAGATTTACGTTGTAGACCATTAAAATTAGTACTGGGATCAGATTTTTGAGGCTGTTGAACTTTTGAAAAACCTGAGAAGTTTAAAGAACTTTAAGTACACATTTTCCAATGATAAGACTCCTATGGAGAGAGACGAACTTGCCAAGTTGAGGACAATTCTGCAAAAACGAACAGCTGATGGTGAAACTAGCCTAACTATAAAGTACATTCGAGGTTCTCCTAAAATAATTGAAACCAATCGAAAAAACTAAATCCGCACGGGAAAACCCACAATTTAGAATTAAGTTTTTATTATCAAAATATTAGAGGATTAAGAACAAAACTAGATGCACTAAGAATTAACACGGCTGTTGAAAATTATGATGTTTTCATTTTTACTGAAACCAATTTAGCTGCAGATGTTGCTGACAGTGAACTGTACTTTTCAAATCACTTGCTTTACAGACTGATAGAAGTAAATTCACAAGTAGTAAACCATCAGGAGGAGGAACTCTTACAGCAGTAAATAGGTAATTTTTTTTGGAAAAGATAAAATGCTCTGTAGAATCTGTGGAACAGAAAAGAAATATACTAGTTTGTTCAACTATACCAACTAAATCAAGTGAGAAATAACCGAGATGACAAACTAGACCTGATTTTTTCTCCCCAGCCTGATCTGCAAGTTTCACAAGTGAATGCAATTTTGCCATTAGATGGATACCATCCAGCTTTATCTTTTCGATAGATCTGGTAACTATTAACCTTCTAGACTGTATTGAGTGCACTATTCTTGATTACAAAAATGTGATATCACTAAACTCTTGCCTGCCCTACAATGTATTGCCTGGAACACAATTCTTCCTTCTTCATCAGTTGATTCTTCATTTGCAACATTTCTTCAAGTGTTCACAGACAATGTCAAGAAATTTACTCCTACTAAAAAATTTAGCAAGTCACATTTTCCTATTTGGTTTAGTTCTGAACTGAAAACAGCGACAATTAATAAAAAGTCTTCCATGGTCTTTATAAACAAATTCTTTTGACAGAAGCATACCAGACATTTTCTATGCTTAGAAGACGATGCAAAGAGATGTCAAATCGATGTTTCAACGAGTACATTAGCAGGATAGAAAATTCAGTACAAAATGTACCTAATAAATTTTGGAGTTTTGTGAGAACAACAACTAAAAATGACGCTTTACCGTCAAAACTACATTTGAATAGCACGCGGTCAACAGAGCACACTAGTATTGCAAATCTTTTTGCAAAACACTTTTCATCTGTTTTCAAACTGAGCAACTCACCAGTTCCACATTACTCCTATCCAGAAAGCAGTATCAATCTAGGATCTCTAACACTTACTAAATCAGAAGTACTTAAACATTTATTATCCTTGGACCCGACTAAAGGACCTGGCCCGGATGGTATTCCGCCTTCTATTCTCAAAAGTTGTGCAAACCAGCTAGTGGAGCCTCTCTACATAATGTTCAATCAGTCTTTAAACCAAGGAAAATTCCCTGAATTATTAAAATTTTCTCATGTGGTACCAGTATTCAAATCAGGTGACAAGAGTGATGTTAAAATTATAGACCTATAACAATTCAGAATGTTTTTGCAAAGTTGTTCGAATTAATTATACTAAACAAATTGTATCCATTATTCAGCAACTTGGTATTTAGTAACCAACATGGTTTTGTAAGGGAAGGTCAGCAACTACAAATCTGTTAGTTCTGCAAGATTTTGTACATAAGGCGTTTGATCAATATAAACAGGTTGATGTGATTTATACAGACTTTAGTAAAGTTTTGACTTAGTTAGCCATTCTCATCTTTGTGGTAAACTTCAATCTTATAGAATCCACAGCATCCTATTAAAATGGTTCCAATCTTACTTATGTGGTCGAACACAAAGTGTAAAAATAAAATCTATATTGTCTGCGCCATATGACGTCTTATCAGGAGTTCCACAAGACTTACATTTAGGCCCTTTCCTTTTTGTATTGTTTATTAATGATATATTTTATTACATTAATACTTTGTATTATTTGTTATTTGCCGATGATCTCAAAATTTATTTGAAAGTCTCAAAATTACTGATTGTACTTATTTACAAAAATCTCTTAATGGATTGTATAGATGGTGTTGTGATAACGAAATGTTTCTAAATATCACAAAACGTCAAGTGATAACATTATCTAGATGTATGATTAATGATATTGTATTAACTAGGGTGGATACTATTAAAAATTTAGGGTGTAACTTTAGACTGCAAATTATCTTTCACTAATCACATTGATAATATTGTAAGCCGTTCTTATAGATTATTAGGATACATTGTTTGAAATACAAAAAGTTTAAAAACATTAATACTTTAAGAGTTTTATTTTTGTCACTAGTGCGGCCAATTTTGGAATACTGTTCTTTAATCTGGTCACCATATTTCACTACTTATATTAAAAAATTGGCAAAAATACAGCGGAAATTTATTAGACATGTAGCAATTAGGTTAGGATATAATATAAACATGTTAACATTTCATTATTAGATGATAGACGTAAGTACCTCGACATAACTCTCCCTTATCCAAAATCACATAGTAGTTCCTGGACTTTTCTCACTTAGATGTCAACACCTATATAATTTGTGTGCCCAAGTTGTAAAGGATCTGATTTATAAAATACAAAGTGTCTTCTATGCAGAGTATTGTAAAAGCCAAGGTGGAAAGTATTTGACATCATACTTTTTTAAATAATGTGCTAAAAATAACAAATAACAATTATGAATTAAACTTTTTAGAAAATGCGTGTTGGTTCAATATCAAAATATTGAATTTATGGAAGAATAAATAAAGAGAAAGTGAAATTAAGAAACATTTATAAGTTAAAATTCAAGTTATACATAAAATCTTATCAAATGAAATTAATATGTGTGAGGTTAATAAGGCTCTAAATAATGTAAAATTATTATAAAAATAAATATATCAAACAATAATGCTTGTTTTTCCACTGCTAACTGTGAAGTGGACAATTATTCCGTCTCTAGCCAACTGAGAAATTGAATTTCTCTATTAATGGTTAATAATTTTTTCTATTGTTGACCTAGGTTAATAATAAAAATTTCAATTTTTTTGAGAATCTAGGAATAGTTTAACAAAAACGAGTGAAACATAATTTTGTATATCCATGAGGTTATCTTTAACGTATTTGCTGCTTAAAATTACCTAACACGATAAAATGATTTGAATAAAAAAATGCCCTCATCCCATAATCGCAAATACATAACCTGAATTTATTTATTTATTAAATATGATGGTAAAATCAGTTTTTTCAGGTTTCCCAAAGGAGATTTAACCAGGTGAGTTAAGTTACATAAAGAATTTTAAGTAAATTACAAACATTTTCTTGTAGGTGTTTTGAATGTTTAACAGAATTTGGAAGGTCCGATCTGTTGCATAAAATGTCGACTCTAAAAACTTAACGACTATGTGGCGAACACTTGCCATATCTAAATGAATTACAAGTGTCAATTTCTGAAACCCAATATTTAAATAATGCAAGGTATATTGGCCAAGCAATAAATGCTTGTTAACATCTCTAGCCATAGCAAAAGTACTCAAACTTGCAGCTCAAATACTCTTAGGTAAAGAAAATTACGGAAGAACATTCTTAAATTGCAACTTGAAAATAAAACATTTCAATTGAAGTTAACATCTCCCAACGATTACTTCCAGAAAGCAGAGCACAAATTGTGACAGCCCAAGTAGACTTAAAAATAAACCACTAAGAAGCAGAAGATATACAGAGGAATACAAACAATTTTCACTAAAATTATATTTTACAAGCCCCAAAATGTTAATTTTAAAGTAGGTTTTAAATTAATAATATTATTGTTTAAGCAAGACAATTTAAATCTACATCACATATATGAAGACAATGTTGGTACAGATTAAACATTGATAAGTTTGGAATATGCATCCTATCAGAAAACGCAAGCGTACCAGGCGTGAAAATATCATCAAAGAACTTCCTGGGCCTAAACATGAGGCAAAGAATCTTACAAATATACAAAATATTTGGCAACTTTTTTTACTGAAGATATGATCAATGAGATTGTACATTTCACAAACATAAAATTCGAAATGTGCAACCAAATTATGCGTATAGACCCCGAGACGCTTGTGAAACTGACATAATTTGAAAAATATTTATTTATTGGATTACTATTCTTTGCTGGTTCCTGTCATTCTAATCACAGAAACAGAGTAGATCTGTGGAACAGGAATAGAAATTTTTCGCTTAGTTCTGAGTAAAAATCGATTCCGTTTCCTATTTAATTCGATCCGTTTTGAGAACGTTTTAGATGTGAATAGACAGGTTAGAAAATCGGTAGACAAATTGTACTGTATTAGAGGATTGTTTGAACAATTTATCATACAATGCAAGACTTATTATATATGTTACGGTGGATGAAATGCTACCAAATTTTCGCGGAAGGTGCAGTTTTCGGGTTCATATGCCGACCAAACCGGGAAATACGGCATAAAGGTATGAGCATGTTGCGACGCTAAAACTTATTATTGCTCAAACTTAGAGGTATTTATTCGTAACCAGCCTCCCGGACCTTACTGGGTTGATTCTCGAAGTATCGAAGTTGTCAAGCGTATGGTAAAAGTGGTCAGAATGTGACTTGCGACAACTTATTTACCTCTGTGCCTCTTGCTAAGGATCTTTTAGAAAAAAAACTAACTCTAGTAGGCACTCTTCGAAAGAATAAAAGAGATATACCTCCTATGTTTATTGCAAAATCAGTGAAAAGACCGGTCAAAAGTTCCCACTAATGAGTGTACGGTTGTTTCCTACAAAGCAAAGGCAAGTAAAATGGTAACATTACTGTCAACGCTTCATCAAGACGATGCAATTAGTCTTGAAAGCGGAGAAGGATCAAAACCGGAAATAATCATTACCTACAATTCAACAAAATGCGGGGTTGACTTGAACGATGCACTTCAGAAAAAATATTCTGTATCAAGAAAAGCAAATAGGTGGCCTCTAGTAATATTTTATTTTTTGCTCAACGTATCTGGAGTGAATTCTTACGTAATATTCAAGGAGAACAGTATGAAAAAAATAAAGAGACAAGACTTTTTGTCGTCACTTGGCCTTTCCCTAGTCTATGAGCAAGGCAAAAGGTGAATTTATGAAACAAACATTCCACAGTCTATGAAACTGAGACTATGTGCTTTGCTGGAGAGAATACAATTAGTGTACCTCAAAAGCAGAATGTAACAAAAGCAAGATGTGCTTTCTGTCCATCAAAAAAGAATCGCAAAACTAAAACTTTGTGTTCAGTATGTAACAGGCACATTTGCAAGGAACACACTACCGTAAATGCAAAGAGTGTTCGGTTGCAGAAACTGGACACGAACATGATTTAGAATAAATGATCTAAGTGAAAGTTACATTATTTACAACTCAATTTATTCTCTTGCATATTTATATACCTTTTATCTTTAGGATCTATATGTTCCTTATTTAGAGTATGTATTTCTACATTATTTTTTTTATATTGTTCTTATATAAGAAATTCTACAACTGCAAAAGTAGATAGTATTTTGTAAACACAAATTGTAACACATTATACAAATAAAACAAAATGTTGAAATAATGGTAATAAACATATTAAACGAGTAATAATAAAAATATTTAAAAATTACGTACCGCGCGGGTATGTTTGTTATTAAAGGAGCGCGGGTACTCTGGTGTTAACAAAAGTAAAAGAAATATAGAAGATATTATTGACACAGAAACTTATGAAGACTATTTAAATAGCTTTGATAAATTACTAAGATGTTATATTGATGCTATGATTCATGACACCAAGGGAGAACTGGAATAAGACATAACAGTTTTGAGAAAAAGTATCACATTGGAAGTTCTAATCTGGATTTTTATAGGGCCTGAACATTAAAGTTGATAATCAATTTTTTAAAGGAACCCCAGGATTGTATAAACTGATATTTAAAACCAACCTAAGCAATATACAAGTAAGGATTTGTATGCTTATAAAGATATTTTAGATATCAGCAACGCATGTAAAGTAACTTTAACCCTGATGAACAAATACTTGGAACAAAGTAAAAAAATATAAAACTATTATAGGTCTATTATATTTTCAACTTTCTACGTCACGAAATAAGCAAACGCACAACGAAAAAACACAAAATTAGGTACAGGGATGTTAAAAGAAGTCAACAACACACCTTTTGACTATGTATACTGGGATGACCCTAATGAGTTGGTCGATCGACTTAAATTGTTAGTTGCTTCTGAAACTGCTGGTCATACGGGTCATAAAAACGAAATTATATCAATAATAAAAAACTAGAAGAAGCAGGTATAATATAATAAAAGACATTAGATAAATTTGGACGTCACATAACTAAGCAACCTCAATTGTCAGTTGTTAACGTTGAAATTTCTAAACTAATGTTTTATAACCAAATATTAACTTTTACGTCTAATACTGTTTCTGATAGTATGTATGTAACACCCATATAAAACTGAGTATCAGTTTCCATTGGAATATGGAATGATCGAAAATGTATTAATAAATAGAAATGATGTTTCTCTTAGTATAAACGGAAATAATGTTTATGGACTATGCATTACCTTTAGCAAGATATGATAATGGTAAAAACACAAGAAAATACATACTCGTTGTAATTGATTGTTTTTCTAATTATGTTTGGACTGCTCCATTAAAATCAAAAGATGGAAAACTTGTAACAGAAGGAATGAAAACCATTCCATCTCAACTTAATTATCAACCAACCCATTTACAAACTGACCATGGTTTAGAATTTTATAATAAAACATTTCCAAACCTAATGAAGAAGAATAGAATAAATCCCAACATAATACTTACAGCACAAAAAAAGGCATCCATTGTTGAACGTGTTAATCGTACTCTAAAAAATTTATTGTGAAAACGCTTTAGTTTGCAAGGACATTATAAATGGGTAAAAATTCTAGATCACATTACAAACAAATACAACAATACCTACCACCAAACAATAAAAATGAAGCCTTCCATGGTTAACAAAAAAAATGAGAAACTTATTTTAAACTCTGCTTATACGTATGTAAAAATTGCTGAAATAAATAATAAATATTCAGTTGGAGATTATGTGAGAATAAGCAAACATAGACAAACGTTTCACAAGAGCTATACACCAAACGGGTACAATGAGATTTTTGTAATAAGAAAAGTTAAACTTACCAATCCAACTACTTATTTATTAAGTGATAAGAAAGGAGAAAATATACTTGGAGGATTCTATGAAAAAGAACTTCAAAAAGTAAAACATGCTGTATGTGTACTTGATTGAAAAAATTTGAAAAGAACAGGAAATAAGCTGTGTATTAATAGGTTAGGTTTTAATTCAACCCACAACAGTTGGATTAATAAAAGCAGTATTACTTAAATATGTAAATAAACACAATTGTTAAAATATTTGTACACACAAGATGTTTAATATAAAAAATTTCTTAACATTAATTTTTTTTTTCTTTAATCTTAAAATTCCTGTAATAACTAAATTATATCAATTTTAGCATATGCACTATAAAGCTAATTTTAAATTACGTTTGATATTATCTAGAAACGGAATTCTAATTACACAACTAACACGAGCTTCCACGTTTCTTTCCAATCGTACGCGAAACTATAGTGCCGTTTTTTTAAACCGAGTTTTCACGATTCTCGACGATCATACGCAAAACTATAGTGCCGCTTCTGGATCCGCTATTTGAATCTAGGATCGGGTATCATATAACTACTTCTGTATTTGACGATGCAAATTTTATGCCGTGAGATAATTCTTTCTCGGCGGCAAATTTGAATTATAACATTGTTGGTTTCTTACAAGGAGGAGCACCAAAAACATTCAGTTGTTTATTTCGGTAACGTATCGTGTGCTAAAGTGCAACACTTTATCAGGCCTCTATTTATTAATAAAAAATACACAATGTGTGTAATACAATCATAAAAATATCACGGATTATAATAAAATATAGAGTTTTAGATTGACTCTTACTGTAAATTGACACTTAGTCTAAACAGAAGATAGTCCGTCACATAAAAGACACGGATACTACAACAAGGAGTTGAAGACATCACAAAATCAATTAACATATAAGATGAATAATAAATATATAAATATAAAAACACAAAATCTGTTTAGACGAACATACATAGAATGACTAAATAACAATTAAAGCGTTGGGAAACTTTGAAGCGCGTCCTTTTGAATAAACTTTATTCTCCAACTATAATGAGACTGATAGTTTTGAGTAAAAAAAACTGAGATCTCGTTTTTTATCTTCCTTATACTGACAAAAAAGGATCAGAAGCAACCCATTAAAAAGTGTCTCTATTGAGTTATCCCCAAAAAATTTTTGCCCATAATTTTAGCGATATACTTTAAAATGTTTAATAGGTAACAATGTATCTTTTATTATTATCTGCACTATGAGTAATTGGTCAATAATTGGAGTCATTGAGTGTCAAAAATATATAAACGTACATAGAAACGAGCTGTATCCACTTGAAATGGTCTCTAAAATAACCTTTAAGGAACAAATAAGGTTATAACTGATTCCTGTAATTTTCAAACCTAGCTTTCTGCTCGTGTTGCCAACATTTGTGTTCTCAAAATGTACCTATGCCATATATGGTTTTTTTGCGAAATCTAACTTGGGTTTTCTGTTCTTTTTTTTAAACTTCTATCAGCTTTAGTTTTTTCTAAGTTCTTATTTTTGCTTTTTCTTTGCTATTTTTTGGTTTGTTGGCCTTCGAAGCTATAGACTTCATTAAAAGAGTAGTTTGATCTAATTTGATAGCACGGTAGTCCGATATGGGTAGAACATAACTCGCCTAATAAACCGGTAATTAAACCAAGTTTTAAGCATAAAAATACATTAATAAACAAAAATAAAATATCATCGTAATAAAACTTTTCAAACAGCTAACTTTAAAACTACAATAAAAATTTAAAGATCAAGACTCAAGATTCAAGAAAAGAGATATAAGAGGTCAGATATTATTTTTAAGCTAGTCTTCTATCCTTAAAAAGGGTTTACAGTATTGCATTTTAAAATTGACTTATGTTCAAATACCCGTATGTGCAACGGAGTACAAAATGCGAGATTTGTCTACCAACATTTTTTTGAATTTAACTATTCTTCAAAACTGCCTTCTATTTTTAAGATTTTTGGATTTCCATCTAGTGACTAATTTTCTAACCATATGTTTAATTATGCAAAAATTCTTTTGTTATAATATTTTCAATTTTTACATATAGCTTAAGAGAATTAGTCAGAATTCCATAGGGAACCTAAAACAAATTCCGAAGGAAGGTTTTTGGATCCAATATGTTGGCGTACATGCCCTGAACATATCCTGATAATTCCTTAGTTTTCCCGTGTGGGTGCGTCTCGAGTTATGACGTCATTAGATGGCGGCGGGGGTACACTTCAAAAATTCAATTCCGAATCTAATTAACCGATTTTGATGATCAAAAGGTCATTGGATGGGCAATTAAATGTCACAAATACTTCAATAAAACATTATTTTGCATAAAGTGCATAATTTTCTTCCAAAAGTGGGAAAATCTTCTTATTTCTCAATTCGAGTGACACGTTTCCGGTCAAAACCTAAAAAATACCAAAATTACATAAAAAATAAACTGAGCATAAAAAATAGCAATTTTGTTTAGTTTTCCAACGGGCACTTGGTTTTTGAAATCCGTAATAACATAAAAGTCATTAAGAATTATTTGAGGACAGGTTTCTCACCTTAGCGTAAGGGTGAAATGACAAGATTTAGTTTCATTGGCATTGATACGCCACTTTATGAGCCTTCTTTGTACTGCTCTTTGTAAATTTTAGATACTATTGTGGAGTCTATGTGGGTTAATTAGATGGTTGTATCATTAGCGTAAGTTGCTATTGTCATGGCCCTGGTTGTAGGAATGTCCGCAGTGTACCCCAAAAATTGATTGGAAATAATGTAGTGGTCTTGTCGAGCATTCTTACTAAAAAATGTCTATTAGTTAGATATGACTTGATAACTTGGTAACGATCAGCTAGGAATATACTTCTGATTTTAAATAACAGGCCTTTAATGTCTAGAAAAGCAGCATGACTTGGAATTTAAAGTTTTGTATATTTTATCAGCTATTCTGTCTGCTCAACCGTGAAGTGCTGCTCACAAAAACTAAATTTGTGATGTGGTAATAAGTTATTATTTAGAATTAGTGGTCTGAGTCTCCACAGTATCAGCTTTTCAAAAATTTAGACAGAACTGGGAGAAGGCTTATGGGTCTGTAAGAGACTACCTGCTTAAGTAGTTTACTAGACCTTTGTATAGCAATTACACCGGCCACCTACTATTGTTCAGGGAATCATCTTATTTTAAGTGCAGCATTAAATAGTCTTCTAACCTGTTTCTGGCAATTTTTTGAGGACCGTATTTGTGATTAGGTGCGTTTTGCCTTTTAAACTTCTGATAATAGCACTTACTTTTTTTGTTTTGAAGAGTTTGGTTGGTAGACTCATTTAGTAAAGTGCAATTAGAAACTGGTAGAATTTTCACTCGACTTTGGAGGTATTTTAAGAGGCATAAGGTTCAAATACCTTCTTAAGAAGATCAGCGATTGTTAGTGCTTTCTCAAGGTTTCATCTTCTTGTTGAAGACGTGGTACGTTTTGTGTGGGTCTTTTCAGTTTTCTGATTGCTTTCCATAGAGTAAAGTCGGAAGCTTTAGTTGGTGATAAGTTTTCAAGGTGATTGCGGCGATTGATTTTTTAATTGCCGCAGGAGGAATTTTAGCTTAGCTGTTGCTCGGTTGGAGGATAACTTGTCAGTAGGAGCTTTGGTAGTTTGCTACCTTTTCCGTAGTTTTCTTTTTCTGCAGTTTTACGTTTGACCATTATGTGTCAGTAATTTATTTTATTATCTGAATTATTCTCGGCTTTACCTCTCATGTATTTTCTTGTACCATCCGATTGCAATGTTTTACTGGTTTTCTTAGCTCCTCTGCAGACTGCAATGATATTTCTAATTGTAAAGATTGTTCTATCATGTCCATAAAGTGGTCCCAATCTGTGTTTACATTGGATATAGATGGCGGTTTTTCTATGTAAAGTACTTGGTGCCAAATTTAAAAGTAAGATAGAGAAATCGTCTGAAGGTAAGTCTAGGTTAGATTGTGCTAGTAGGTAATTCAAATTTATGTTTATGATAATAAAGAAATCTAAAAGATCTAGTAATTTATTGAAAGTCAGAAAGCTAGTAGGTTAGTTCACCAGTGGCAATATTTTTGAAGTTACAGCTTTTAAGAGTTCTCTTAGTAGTTGTTATTCTGGATCCCCATTGATAGTTTTTGGCTTTATAATCAACACCACCAATGAAACGGTTACGAAGCGTATTAGAGTAGTGCTCTTCTTTGTTTATATGTCGCGAAGGACAGAAAACTGTAGAGACCGTTACAAGCCCTATCTAATCTTCAATTTCTACGGAGATTGATTGTATGTGTTCTGTGCAGTACTTCTGAATTTCGTAACGTTTTATTGTATTTCTATTGCAAAGATACAAAAAAAAACAAAATCTCTTAGGAAATTAAACCAAACTTAATTTTAAGCAGAATTGTAAAACTCGGCCTTAATAAATTAAAAAAACAATTTCTAATTTTTTTATAATTAGATTGAAGACGTACATATACACTACACATCAAACGTAAAAAGACAAGATTACCGTTAATACGTTTATACAATATAATTAAGTTAACAAAGAACTGGTCTTAAAGATATTAATTCCATGTAATAATAAAACAATGATGGCTTTTTAAATTAAAATACAACATTAACATAAAAAAACAAGTAAAATTTTACAATTCGGGATTTTTGTGTTGTGTTACAGAATTAGAGCTTTTAAGATTAAAAGATGAAACATTAATTTTGATTCTGTAAATACAAAAATGTATTGTTATGCATCCATTCAAATTAAAAGAAAATTAACTTTATTTTAAAATACAATAATTTTTTAGAGTTAAAATTCAATTGAAATTAAGGATCGAATGAACAATGCAGAAAATGCTGCTTTTTCCTTTGTAATTTTTGATTTAAAACTCATACGTACATACGTCTGTATGTACGTACATTGTATTGTATCCTTCATTTGTAAAGCAATTGTTTAAATAAAAGTAGATTGCGTTTATAGAAATTCATTGTAATGTAATCAAAGCAAAATTCAATCAAATCCTTTCATATTTGCATATCGTTGCGGAGGGACATACACCAACACGTACACATACATTGTTTACGAATTAATTCCAGCTATTAGATTGGGGATGCGTGCGTTGTTCCTATAAATACATGATATCGATTGATATTGATGGCCTTTACAACGACAATCTGATTGCGTTGGTTCAACGCTTGCCGACCCTACTTTGCTCATTTCAACAAAATAAACATCAATGACCAAACCGATTACCGGGTTACCCGTCCTTAATTAAAACAATCTTATGAACAAAATCCAATTTTGAATACTTTTCTACAAAAAAACACAACCTTACTCATTGTGTAGCAAATGTGTGTGGGCTTTTTTTTTGTTTGTACAATAACAAAATTTGCTTACCATTTTATTGCAATCAATAAATTTATTTTACAAGATATTGCGCTGTTGAATTCAAAGTAATTTTGTCGAAATATGAAAGCATTTTGATTTTTTTCCGAATCAAACAAATAGAAATAGAACCTTATTTTTGTATTAGAATTGTTTAAAGAATTGTTCAAAAATGACTATTTTTATTAAACGAAATACTAGAAAAACGATAATAAGAAGTTTTTAATTAAAAAGATAATAAATCACTCTTGTCTTAATTGCAATCATTACATGCTCATTGCATAATATACTATTTTCGTTCACACAAGAAAATTCTTAAAAGTTTAGTCGACAATCTTTTGTTAATTTTTTTCTTTCAAACTGTATCAAATAAGTTCTTTGCAGCTGAATAGACATCAATAATTACTTTGTCAACTTTGTTTGCTAAAATTCAAAATTGTTTATAAAAGCGCAGTTTTTTATTTTTACGTGCTTGTTTTCTCAAGTTTTGGTAAAGGTTAAACCTGATAGTTTTGATGATTTACATTTTTTTGTTCTTATTTAACAGTTTTGGTTTGATTTATGCAGGAATAGAAAATTACGAAGGGGCAGAAAACGCTTCTGAATTTTGTAAAAGTTTCTTTTGAAATCTGAACTTAAAAGTTTGATTTAAAACTATCACGAGTGACGTCATAATTATTTATTATAAATTACTAATGTAAAGATTGGTATGTAGTAAATGTTAAAACTTTTTCTACGTTGGTATTTAATTACCAGCTTTTGTTTTACTTGTGCGAGACCTTCTATTTGGAGAAAGAGCGATCGCAGGTGAGCTATCAAAACACCTTGTAATTTTTTACCCAACGCTTAGACCGTTTATTTATAGAACGGTCATCTTCAGGAGCAGTAAAAAGCTGGTGGAGTAATGTAAAGTCTATTATGCAGTTGAGTTTTTTTCAAATCCAGCAATCAGTACATGGTTATAGGTATAGCAATTATTAATTATTTAGTTTTGAAACACATAATTAATATACTATATACAGAGTGGAATAAAAGTCTTGAAACGCCAATTATCTCACAAACGGGTAGTACAAATTGTACAACATTTTGGATAAGTATATTTTGGGATACGAAGATTCCAGATTTGACATCTGCAATGTTGCCAGATTTACCGTTTTTCTGATATCATTACTAACTTTGGTTTTTAAATAGATCACCCCGTATATTGTATTATTATTAGAATGTCCCCTTCAATACGAGGTCAACCATAATGTAACACTCAATATTTGATAAAGTCAGGAAGATCTTAAATTAACTAAAACTCCGTGCAAAATAGAATTCAAGTAATTAAATCTGGCAACATTGCAGATATCAAATCTGGAATCCTCATATTCCAAAATATACTTATCCAAAATGTTGTACATGTTGTACAATTCGTACTACCCATTTGTGAGATAATTGAGCGTGTCCAGACTTTTGTTCCACTCTGTATAAGAAACTTGAGCGATTGTAAAAATTTAACATGTATTGAAGTAACTAACGACTGGAACAACGGGTGTTATTGCAATTTAAATAATATGTACTTACACTAGAGTTTTTCCTCTTGAAGAGTCTCAAAAGGACAAAACAGCTGTCGAATGATTCTTGGTGTTTGTTTACTATTGTACTATATCTTCAGAATTTACAGCAAGCAATTCGATATTTTTATTTTTGCCAACACTTAGTTGACTGTAATAATCATAGGATCGACTTATGTAAGTGCTTACATATCTGTCGGCAAAGTTGCAATGATAATAATATTTTTATTCCTGGCTTATTTTGGCAGAAGTCAGTTGTGAATGTGACAAAAATAAAACTAAAATATTATATTATAACTTTACAATTGATCGATTGTAAGAATTTGAGTTACTAAATAAAAATTAAGTTAAATTAGTCTTCAGAGAATAGCAAACATTACTTAATACAAAAATATGTATTATATTATTAAGTAAGTTTTAAAATATTTGAAAGCCGTTGTCTGATTTCTATCGGTATATAATTATATCGTCTGTCCCAAGGAAAAGTTGATGTTTGCTATGTTAAATTCAGAATTAATATATATTTTTCGTCTACAATAATTTGAGCACAATATATCAACATATTTTATTAGATAAATAAATGTGGTAATGTAAGTGTTTAAAGCGTGTCTTAATAAAACAGTAGTACACTTTTTATGTTGATTTACGCCAAATAATTCGGGGTTAATCCCGTTTGTCGTAATTTTCTTTATAAGTGAAATTATTATGGATGCTATTAATTAGGTTTTAGTATACTACGCATTTATTATCTTTTCGATATATTAATGAATAACAGAGATACAAAAAATATTCGAAAAGTTAAAATTTCCAATTTCAATAGCAATTCAACACTAACAACTAACATAATAAAATTAAAATAAAGAAAATTGAATTTCAATTATCTCCAGAATTTTCAAAACGTCATTTCGATCACTACCATTTATTATAATAGTCGCATCGTCAGCGTATAATATGCAATTGAAAATATTCTTAATATTAATTTATAAAAATTAGGAATAAAAGTGAACCTAATATAGAACCTTGAGAAAAGCCTTTTTTTAAAATTGCAATAAAGATATATTATTTACATATACTGTTTTAGTTCTGTTACGTAAATAAAAGTTTATCAAAATAATTCAGTGTACTTACGTAATTACTTAACAATATATTGTAAGATACATTGTCAAAAGCACCACTTAAACCTAGAAAAAATGCTAAGCATTCTTTACCCTTTTTAAAACTAAGTATGCTTAACAAACACATTAACAACATCAGAGGTACTCTTACCATCTCAAAAACCAAATTCTTGGGCATTTTTTTGGAGATTCCAAGTATTTCGATATATAGTTTTATGTACACAGCGCGTTCAAAAATTTTTGACATTACAGGAAGTATTTAAATTGACTTTATAACAGTTGTCGCATCTAATTCTGCTTCTTTATTTATACAAAGGTTTTTTCAAAAAAATTTCGTTTTTTATTGCCGTGATACATATCCTGTACATATCCTTGATGTCAGAATTAGCTAACGATATTATTATCTGTTTAATTATTTGATATATACGTTGAAAAGAAAATTTAGAGTTTTAGACAGGTAAATTTTAATGTTCTAAATGTATACTTTTATTTATAATAAACTAAGAAATGCCAACAGTTAACTGTAATTGAATGTTTAAATGCAATATCGTTATCAATAACGATAATTTCAAATGCAAAACACTCGTGCCAATAATAAGTAAAATACACGCAACGAAAAACATCCGATGCGCATTTCGCCCTTATTATAAGTTTATCAGAGGTGTATACTTAAGTGCGGTATACAACTGTACAAGAAGGCGGTTGGTCTTCTAAACTCTCGTGGAGCAATAAACATAAGTGAAATGAGTGTTGACATCTCTTAGTTTATACTATTTTCTTTTGTTCTTTGTACACAAGTTGTCGTAAGACACGCATTTCACTTATGTTCATTTGTAATGTTTGTAAAGCTAACAACAGGTAATGAAATATGCGGCCCCTAAAATAGAACATAAAACTTATAAATTAACTAATTATAACCAACTGGGCTAAAAATTGATTAAATTATTTTTGCGTACTTAATTAATAACAGATTTATTTCAGTGGTAACATCCCAGCTTGATTTAGGAGTTTTGGTTAACATTGTCATGGAGCTCTCATTGTGTCAAAGTTTTGGGTTGTTATACAATATAAAAAAAAAGTTTTGTTAATCAGTCTCAAGAATTGTGTGCTAAAATTTTTGTCACTTACATTAGACCTCATTTTGAATATGCCGCGACGGTGTAGCGATCCACTACCTTAAAGATCAACAATTGTTAAACAGAGTCTAACATGCATTGACAAAATGGTTCAGTGGTTTTGTTCAATTAACTTATACAGAACGCCTTAGTAAACTAAACATTTCTTCTTTAGAGCAAAGGAAGATAGAGGTGATTTGATTTAATTATTCAGGATAGCACATAATTTATTTCCTTGTAGCTAAAAGGAGTACTTAACAATTGATTCTAATTTACGATTTTGCGGGCATAAATTTAAATTTAAAAATCTTTTGTGAAAAACCACTTAGATAAGGTTTAGTTTTAATTTACCATATAAGTTGAATGAAAAAATGTGTAATACGTCTTAATGAATTGATTATATTAAGAATTTAAATGCATTGACTCTATACAGGGTTTTCAAACTTAAATCGGCACTATTGCTAACTTTGTTATTATTAGAGCTACAAAGTCGGTTGAATAGGCAAACTAGTAGCATTTGTTTCTCTCATCACTATGGTGAAAACAGAATAAAAATTGAACATCGCGTTCGCCAGTTATATCAAATTGTTCCATTTTTTTAAATAGGACACACTGTATACAATATTCTCAATCGATAGGAAATTGAATATTGAACAAAAGTGTCCCATTAATAAAAATGACAAAGCTAAAGTCAAAAATGACTGAGCCATTGATGATTTTTCAAATTGGTTAAGGTGGCTGTGTTAGTTATAACTTTACCATACCATAAAATAGAAAGTAGAAAGAATATCAAACCCGCGGGTGGTCGAGTAGTAATATCAAGGACATAGTCAAATTTACTGGTCGGAATACCGTTGGTCGAGGCGGTTCGAATCTTAGTCGCGGCAGACATTTAAAAAAAATTATTTTGTGTTGGAGATAGATCAACATACAAAACTCACAGTGGTTATATTTAGCAGAAGTCGTAAATGAAATGAAGAAAGAGGAATATTAATGAAACGAAAGGATATGGTTTATTTTAATTTATTCTATGAACATTAAAAAAAATTCAAATTAGATGCTCAAAAATTCTCTTGGTCAAAGCATTTTTGAGCCTGCTTGTAAACGCTTTTAGTGACTGTAAACTGTTTACCAGTGAAACTTCAATTTGACATTTTAATCTTGATGACATTTATACAACAAACGATTGTATAGTTTATAAAATCACAGCTACTTTAAACTTATTTAAAAATCATTAATAGCTCTACCATTTTTGACTTTAGGATAAAAATAATGAGACACTTTTTGTTTAGTATTTAATTTCCTATTGATTGAAATATTGTATACAGGGTGTCCAATTTGAAAAAATGGAACAATTTGACATAACTTGCGAACGCGATGTTCGATTTTTATTCTGTTTTCACCATAGTGATCAGAGAAACAAATGCTACTAGTTTGCTTATTTAAACGACTGTGTAACACTAATAATAACAAAGTTAACAATAGTGCCGACTTTAGTTTGAAAACACTGTATACTGAAATTAAACTTGTTAAAATTAAAATAGGAACTACTGTATTATTGTATAATTATAAACGCCACCGCTGGTTGAGCCTTTAAGAGGAACGTTTAGAAGGTTTTTGTCAACCTCTGTTCTACCTTGCTGGCGACGTTTCAGTCGCAGAGTGCAACTTTTAACAAGTCATCTGAAATGATTCGGTATGTCATCGGGCAAACACAGATGAAAAAATATTTATTTATCTGTGTTCGGCTACTGAATACCTAATTATTTGAGATTTCTTGATAAAAATCACACTCTATGACTGTAGAGGGCAAAGTAGAGCAGGCGTGGTTAATGAAATAAAATCTACCAAACGCTCTTCTTGAAGGCCCAACCGGCGTTGGGGTTTTATAAAGCTTTATTAAAATTGTAATTGTTGTTTATTGTATTAGTGGTTTGATTGTACTCTATTTTGACACCCCAATTAAACACTTACCTTTCTAACCACAAGATAAGTAAGAGACATTCGCTCTCTAACGACTGTAGTCAAGTCGGCAATGCAACTTTAAGAGTTGCACATTAATTTGAGAGTTGGTAGCCTTACAAGACTACTTATACAACGTATGTAATTTGCATTCTTTTTCAATTGTACTATTAATTTAATGAGCATAAAAAAAATTGTCGCTATTTACAAGAGACTAGAATATTATTCTATCTTTGGATTAAATAAAAAGATTATATTATACCCCTCAATTGCATAAAGGATATTAATTTTAAAACTACTGGGCTTTTAAAACAATTATTTATCAATTGAATTTAATTAATTTAATTACATATAAATATAGAATCAAGTAATATAAAGGACAAAAGTATCCCTTAATAATTCATAATGTTTTACTACTACAACAAAAAAAATAGTTTGTTTATACTTTGACAACTTGAAATTTATAAATGTAACTGTTGTGTATTCAAATTAAATTCGGGTAATTACGGATTTTCCGTACGCTGGAAGGTGCCTTAAAGGTCGGCAGATAGGTGGTGGTAATGTCAAAGTGAAATCGAAATAAATACCTGTATAGTTACAGTCGTAATTTAATTTAATTCTATTTTATCCTTAATCCTGACCACCGATCACAACATTTGGGGACGAGGATAAACCTATGTGTCTAAATCCGATAACTTTATTTTTTTTTCGAGTGCAGTTTTAATAGTGTTCAAGAAAAGCAGATGTGCGTCTTCTCCGCGTTGATAGTGTCAATCGATTGAAAATACAAAACGCTAAGAATTTTGAAAGTTATTAAAAAAAAGTAAAAATAGCTGGAGATTCGTTAAAGGTTGAAAAATCTGTAGATACAAAACCAATCAAAAAAATTATCAACCAGTTCAATACCGTGTCCAGACTTTGATAAACATAATGAAGACGTAATTTCATATTGGGAAAGATTAAAAATGTACTTTAATCTAGCATGTGTTCCGGTCACTCAAGAAGTAAATCTACTTTGTGTGGTGTTACCTTTTGAGACATTTAAAGTGTTGAGAGATTGCATATCACCAAAGTTAATAAAAGAAGCGACGTTTGAAGTCTGTGAAACGGAGTTAAGAAATTTTTATTCGCCTAAAGACTGTCAAATAGCAAATTATTATAAATTTTATTGTCGGCAGCAGATTGATAACGAAACCCTTACGGAATACATATCCGCATTAAGAAATTTATCAAGTGAATGCAATTTTGGGTCATTTTTATCGGAGGGGCTGCGCGATCGTCTAGTATCGGGTTTAAATCAGCAACATAATCAACTGTTAAAAACTGTTTCTCAAAAAGATGATTTTTCTTGAAAAACACAATTAGTACTCGAATATAAAGCAGTGGAGAGGTCTGCTATTAAAATAGCCTCGAGTCAACACATCCCTACGTTAGCTGTAAAAAGTCGTCAATCAACGGGTAGCAACAAATTAAGTCGACGTCGTTGGTCAGGAAGTCAAAGAAGTCTGCAATCAAACATAAGTCAAGGTTCCAGTCAATCCTCGCACGGATCATGGGTTTACAATTCGTCTAGACGTCTAGAGGGCAGCAAGTAATTAAAACATGCCACTGCTGTTGTTCGTCGCATAGAGTCGCAGATTAACCAGCCCGCAATTGGGATTGCTTCAGATGCGAGAAGAAGAGCATACAAATACGGTCTGTCAAGTTAAAAGTAAGCGGTGTAATAGTTTTCAAAACGCGCGTTTTAAGACGAACGAAAATACGTACGATTATAACGACAATTTGGTACAATGTGATAAAGTAAATGCGGTTCATTTTGAGAATGAAATGGCTGCGAAAGTCAATTTACTTATCAATGGTTCAATTATCAACCTTTTAATTGATACCGGGTCTGTAATCTCACTAATTTCGTTAATCAAATTTAATCAACTGTTTTGTAAGCAATCGTTGTTACCTTTCCACGGATTGTTATCAGCTGCGAAATGCAGTAGGTTAAAGCCTATCGGTTACTTTTTGATACATGTTTCTAATAATGTACAAACATTTAATCTACCGCTGGTAGTAGTTGATAAGTTATCTTGTGAAGCAATATAGGTCGAAACTGGTTACAGATTTTATATCCAGGGTGGATTGATTTTTTTAAGAATGAATTGTTATTTAAAAATGTTAATTTACTAAAGCCGAATTCTGCGATAGTGTACTTACGAATGCAAATGTGCCATTAACTAGTTATCAATAGGTTCAAGCTAATTCGTCAAACGGGGTTTCGGATCTTATACAAAAATTTCCTAGAACATTTTCAAAATTAGATAATCGTAAACCAATTGATAACTTTGAAATAAAAATACAATTAAAAACAAATGCTAAACCGATCTTTTTGAAGGCTTATACTGTACCTTATGCTTTGAGAGAACAAGTAAAGTCAGAACTAGTTAGATTAGAATCCCAGGAAATAATTGAAAAAATAAATTATAGTGATTGGGCAAGTCCGTTAGTCTGTGTTCCAAAAAAAGATGGGTCTCTTAGGCTTTAAAAAAAACTTTAAACCCACAAATCGAAGTTAATCAGTATCCACTCCCACGTATTGATGAATTTTTTGATAATTTTGCGGGAGCTAAAGTATTTTGTAAATTAGATTTGTCACAAGCTTATTTACAGTTGCAGGTATATAAGCAAAGTCAAACATTACTTACTGTTAATACAAACAACGGATTATATGTATATAAGAGGCTTGTTTTCGGGTTAGTTTCTAGTCCAGCAATTTTTCAAATGGTAATGCAACGTAATGCTGTGATATTTGGCATTAAAAGTTCCACAAATACTTATTTGGTAAGCCGTTTGTAATTTATACTGATCACGAACCTTTAAAGTCATTACTCTCTAAAAAAAATATATCTACTACAGCTGCTTCCAGGTTAATAAGGTGGTCAATTATTTTGCCTGCGTACAATTACAAAATTTAATTTAAAAAGGGATTAGTATTCTTCAAACAGATGCCATGTCACGTTTACCTAGGGAAGAGGTGTTTCTAGAAAATGAATGCAATTTTTTATATTTGTCCACTCCTCTTATTACTTCAGATGAAGTCGCTAAACATTCACAAGCTGATAGTGAATTGTCAAAAATTATTGACTCAGTTGAAATAGGTTGGTCATCGTCGGCTAAAGTAGAACATAAGTATTGGTTTAAAATTAGAAATAGTATGTCGGTCTTAAATAATTGTTTAATGTATGGAGATAGAGTAGTAATTCCTAAGTCACTGCAAGAAAATGTGTTAAGACTGTGAAGTGGGCAAGTCATTGCGGTATATTAAAGTCAAAATTATTTGCAAGGTTATATGTGTGGTGGAAAACAATAAATAATGACATTGAACGTACTGTTCAGTGTTGTCAAGTATTACAAAGTCAAGGCCAGCTAGGAATAAGCGTATTCGTGCAAGTTGGCCGCGTCCAGAAAAACCTTGGGAAAGAATTGACCTATTGAATCTAACATTCAAGGATTGTCAAACGTACTAACCCAGTGTCTTTATTCATACCGAACTACTCCTTTTCGGTTACAGGAGTATCACCTATGTCTATTTGAAATCCAAGTCACTTGGAAAACAACCGTAAAAAAAAAGCACGTTACTTTTTAATTCAAAAATGTCCAAGAAACAATTAAAACACTAAAATTTTAAACAAAAACTTTCCAGTAAATCCTCCAGTCTTAATTTGCTTACGTGGTAATTCCATGGGTTCAAAGTGGATTACAGGTCGAATTTGTCAACAGTTAAGTAAATATTTATACTTGGTAAAGGTCAGTCCAAATGACGCCATTAGAAAAGTCTACATTAATCAATTACGATCAAGTTATCTGAAGGAGGAATGTCATCCTAAGCCAGTTTCAGAAGTTGTCGTGGAAAACACAGACACGCGGATTGCAGGCGAAAACGGACAAAATATAATTAGTCAAAAGTTACTATTACTAATAAGGATAGTAAAAGCGTTTCAAAGTTTTCACCTGATAGTCAACGAACTAGAGCGGGTCGGAAAATAAGAGCTCCTATTAGATTTAGCCGTAGTCAATACAATCCGAATTAAATACTAGCTTTAATTACATTATTTTATAGTTTTTATGCGTTTATAGATAAGTTCTTTTTAAGGCTAATTTTGTTTTGATTTTTCAATTCATCTGAGAGTATAAGTATTATTTCTTTTTAATGTTATACAGGGTGTCCCACCGGGAACGCCATCGATAGATTATAGAAAAACTGTACATGGAAAAATTTGAAAATTTGGTAGTATACTAACAACAACGGGGGCAGTTCCGTTAAAATATTTTCAAGATGGTGACGCTTTTGGTTATACCGGAAGTAGGTGTCAAGTTGCTTATTTTAAATGGAACATCCTATATATTATTCTATTTTGAATTTTGCACAAAATTGTAGACACATTTTGTGTATAATGTCCTATACCTAAGTCTAACTGTTTTGGACTTATTTTAATTTTATGTCAAAAATGACGTTTTCAGGCCTAAACAAAATTATAAAATTTTCCTATACTAATGCTTTTATTATTTAATTGGAATAGGTTTTCTTGTAGCAGGGGACCTATTTTAGTGGACTATGTCAATATTTTGATAATAAATTAATACAGGGCGTTAAAAAAAGGATTAAAATTAAATTCAAAAACACCTCAAAAGTCATTTTTTTTAAATGCAAGCACCATGTTTTTATAATTTTATCTTATTTAGCATCAAAAATAAGGTTGACTTTGTACAAGGTTGTCTATTCAAAAAATTCATGGTTTTCGAAATATTGGCAATTTAACATTTTTTTTTGTTGCACAAATGCTATTGATTTTTTAATATGAATGGTTATTCTTAGTAGGCCATGATGGCGTTAAAAACAATCATATGTCAAGGATATGTCAAACTGTGTGTATCAAACTAAGAAATGCCAACAGTTAACTGTACCGACTGTGAGTGTTAAAGTGCATATCGTTATCAAAGCGATAACTTTATATGCTTGTAACACACCTGTGTCGATAAAGCCAAGTTTTTACTTGTACAGTATTACACACGCAACGAAAGAACACCTGGCTTTATCGACACACGTGTGTTTCAAGCATTTAAAGTTAAAGCTTTGGTATTTTTGGTTTTGGTTAAGTTATCTTCGTTTGTATAATTTAAGCGTCCCGGCATGATTGCTGAAAATTGTTAACAGTTTGACATATCCTTGACAGATGATTGTTTTCTAACGCTATCATGGCCAACTAAGAATAACCATTCATATTAAAAGAAATACAAAAGCATTTGTGCAACAAAAAAAAGTTAAATTGCCAATAGTTGGAAAACCATGAATTTTTTGAATAGACAACCTTGTACAAAGTCAACCTTATTTTGATGCTAAATAAAATAAAGCTATAAAGACATGGTGCTTGCATTTAAAAAATGACTTTTGACGTGTTTTTGAATTTAATTTTAATCCTTTTTTTTTGATCGCCCTGTATTAATTTATTATCAAAATATTGACATAGCCCACTAAAATAGGTTCCCTACTACAAGGAAACCTATTTCAATTAAATAATAAAGGCATTAGTATAGGAAAATTTTATAATTTTGTTTAGGCCTGAAAACGTCATTTTGACACAAGATTTAAAATAAGGCCAAAACAGTTAGACTTAGAATAGCACATTATACACAAAATGTGTCTAGAATTTTGGGCAAAATTCAAAAATTGAATAATATATAGGGTGTGCCATTTAAAATAAGCAAGTTGACACATACTTCCGGTATAACCGGAAATGTCACCATCTTGAAAATATTTTAGCGAAACTGCCCCCGTCGATGTTAGTATACCACCAAATTTTCAAATTTTTCCCATATACAGTTTTTCTATAATCTATCGATGGCGTTCCCGGTGGGACACCCTGTATACATTAAAAATAGAATAAACTTGTATTTTTTGAAGTAAATGTAAATGATGCATATTTTTTTTTCTTTTACTGTATACTTCATTGTATTTTTTTATCTGTTAAGTAACTAATGTAAGGGGAGAAGAGTGTTGTGAATTCAAATTAAATTCGGGTAATTACAAATTTTTCCGTACGCTGGAAGATGCCTTAAAGGTCGGCAGATAGGTGGTGGTAATGTCAGAGGAAGTCGAAATAAATACCTGTATAGTTACAGTCGTAATTTAATTTAATTCTATTTTATTCTTAATCCTGACCACCGATCACAACAGTAACGAATAAAAAGTTACTTCATATTCTATTCAAGCTTTATTAAACTGAACATTCTTTAAATATAGAATTTTTATCAAGGGTGACAGATAATTTTATTAACGATAGTTAAATCGGAATTGGTTTGTATTTTATTAATGTTTTGGTAATAACAAACATTAAACAAAATTAATTTGATAGTAGTATTTTGTACAGTATCCAATTATCTACAAATCAACAGCGTGTTCAGAAATGATCGGCAATTGTTTGAAATTAGTTCAGTGTCATTTAAATAACTTTTTTGTGCAACCGTACGAGGAGATACTCTATCAGGTACATTTAAAGTCTCTTTTATTTTGCGTCTACGTAACCTAGTAACCACTCCGCTAAAGTGTAAAAATGTCCGTTTCAACAATATACTTATAGTGTATACCGTGTGTCCCAGAAAATCTGATGCATTCTGTTTAATGTGGGGAATTTGAAAAGTCCGATTTATATGTCCCCAAAGTGTTTTTCAGATATTTTTACTATCAGAACACTTAACAACAATGTGTACGACAAAACGTTTTTCGTAATAATTTATTAAATTTAACCAAACATATTAAAAATATTTGAAAAAATATTTTACCATATTTTAAAACATACGAGTTCAAATCCCAGTCTTTTTCTTTTTTTAGTTGAATTATTAGTACAGCCTTTAATTTGCATCGGTGTAGAGACATTATTAAATTTTACTTTTTACTTGAAGTGGCAATGAATTTTCTTAAAGTAATATTTAATTAGAGAATTTTTGGATATTATAAAATTAAACCCTAAAATTACGTGAGTTTCTGATATCCAAAAATTACCTATTAAACAATTAAATTAAATCATAATGTGAATATTATAATAAATTCATTGCCAGTGCAAGTAGAAAACATTAAAGCTTGTGCCTTTTTTACCGGTATAAATTAAACGCTGTCCGTTTAGAATAATAATACAACTAAAAAAAGAAATCTGACTGGGATTTGAACTCTTGTACCTACGTTTTGAAATATTAAATATTTTTTCAAATATTTTTAATATGTTTGGTTAAAGTTTAAAAATTATTACACAAGACGGTTTCTAGTGGGCATTGTTAAGTGTTCTGTTAGAAAAAAATATCCTAAAAACAGTTTGGGGACATATAAATCAGACTTTTCAAATTTCCCATGTTAATCAGAATGCTTCAGATTATCCGGGACATACGGTGTAGTGTTATAAATACTATACCAAAATTAAAGATTATTGCAAATATTGCAACTGAGTACTTAATTCTGAAAAATCTAAATGAAAATATAAGAAAATAATTAATACTTTAATGTTTTTCGTATACTTTACTTTGTGACTGTGTTTCGGAACCTTATCAAATTGAATATTAAAAATACTTTCACAAAAATATTTTCAGAACAAAGAAAATTAGCAGTAAAAACAAAGACCTCATTTTGATGTTTATAACTTTATGTGCGCATTGGTAAAAGCACATAAGAAAACACAAAACACCATCAGAACGTTGCAAATAGCAGGTGGTCAATTATTTACATTATATTTCTTTATTAAAATATCCAGAAAACGAAATGTAGACAGCGTAATTTGAATGAACTAGAGTCACAATAATCACCGAGAAAAATTACCGTCTATTTAGTTTAAAAGCATTTTGAAATTTTAAATATACATAATAAATAATTTTGAAAATACTTATAAAAATCTTACCAAATCTATATCATTACAAATAACTACTTTAAAAGTAATACAACTCATAAATTCAGTTTAATTTTAAAATTCCCATTTTACTTTTTAACTAGTTTTAATCTTAATATTCAATTTCTAAGTATTTCTTTAAACAGTAAAGAATAAAGGATGTAACATCAGCATACTACTTTAAATTAGTACTCAATTTCAAACATGCTTTTGAAACAATTAATAAACATGATGTTGACCACTATATACACGTAAATACTATTTAGAACAACAAACCTTTGATAAATTACATGATTCTGTGGCTTACCATAATCACGTTCGTCCATGAATTCATATTCGAAATCTCTAAACTGTATTGTTTACAATAATAATTTAATAACAATGTTATTGGTGTTGACACTTAAATTTTTTGTTTATTTTTACAAATCAATCATGATCTTTTGCTTTCTTGAGAAAAAAAATTACTCAATTTTGTATTTAAGTACTTATTTAACATCGATTTACTTTTTCATTAAATGCAATTTTTTTATAAAAAAACATCATTTACTATTTACTACCTATCATTATGTAATGTTAGTCAATATTGATATTTAAATGTAATACTTTCATAAGTTATAATATTTTAAATAAATATTTTAACAAATAAATGTTAAAGAATATTTGAAGTGAATGTTACTAAAATATTTTAAAATAAATAAATAAGTTTTGCCAATAATATTTTTTCTTTACATTTTAAATTATATTTAAATTTCATGTTATTAATTAACTCTTGATGACTCAGATGAAGAAGACAAAACAACGAAAAGATAAAGACATTTATGTTTTGCTACAGAGTGGCGACAAATCCGATACATTACTTCAAAATGTTTGTCCTAAAATTTGTTACAATAAGTTGTCAGCGCAGTGTAACCGATGTGGGCTGACAAAATTTGGAGACCGTTAATTAATCAGTGAAAAATTACACAAATTTAGTTCTGTGTTGTGGTGGTGCAACTCACCCGAGATTTAAGGAATAAAATTAAGTTAAAATGTAAGAAAACGACGTAAAACTTTATTAGAATACAAACAACGCAAAAACAAATAAATGCACGAGTAAGATTATATGGAATTAATTGTGAATTAAACAAATACTAGTGAAGTTTAAAGTGACAAATTTACTTTTGTGCGGATACGATATTAATATAGGACGTTTGAAAATTTATTTTAAACGTCAAATTTGTGTACAATTGAATTGTACCCACGGTATAGGAACTTAAATTGCAATTTCGAAGATCGAATGTTACTACTGTGCTGCCTTGTAGAGGTGCTAATGCTATGTGGGATGAAGCGGATATTTAAATTTATATGATTTGTACTTGGAACGGAAATGTAATTTAGTTGCTTAGAAATTTGGTTTATTATTCTATTTATTCTAGTAAAAATTATTAAAGTTTTTCAAGAGGTAGGTAATATAATTAGTACCTATAGTGTACGATCAAGCTACAAATGTTGCTGCCATCAATTTCTTAATTGATAGAACAAAAGCACAATATCTTCGAGTAGGTTGTCAAATGTATCAAAAGTATTTTGAAGTAAATGGACAAAAGATCATTCCTTTGTTTGATGACCGACATCTTTTAAAAAGTGTACGTAACAACTTTTAACAAAATACATACATAATTTATAAAAACCGAAATGGTAAAAAATGTATTGCAAAATGGGAGCACATGTACTTATTGAATTTTGTGTGTTGTTCTACCTCAATTCGAATTATTATATTTTGATGTGCAATACATTCAATATAAATTAGAAACAAAATTTTGTATCAGATTTGGATAAATTGTACCCAATCTAATTTCAGAAATATAATTATTAAAAACAATTTGGTTTTTTAGTACAGAAATATTATATTTCCTGCGGATATTTTTAACATATGTAAAATTGTTTAATTTAAAAGTACAATATTCAAATAAATTATTTAATAACTCTGACTTTAAAGAGTCATCATTTTAATAACAAATTAAAGATTTAATCTAATTGGTGGTCTTATTACTGACCACATCTAGTAGTAACTACATCAGTTTTCAATTGTGGTTGAACAACTTCATTTTGACTACAATTATTAAAATTTACATTTGTAATCAGTAGTTAGTTTCTGGTACTTGGGACGATGATGATAAACGAAAAATGGTACACCTTTTTCCCAACATTTATTTAATAATGTAAAGATACAAATACGACCGGTTTCGGTAAAGACGAATTACCATTATCAAGTAACTAAAACAAGATTTAAAAAATCATAATTAGAATGATCGCCAACTACCAAAAAAAACCGAAGATTGAAAACAACCAATCATTATTTAAAATAATTTATATTTAAATTACAGACAACAAAATGTCCACCCGGACATTAATACAACCCATGTCTATAAAGCAACAAGATAACAAATCAGCTTAAAGAGTTGCAAACCAAAATTGATAATAAACCAGAAATAAATGAAAGACATCTATATAAAATAGAATGAATTCAAACGTATAGAACTGGAGACATCTATCAAAGAAATGTAACTGGAAAGTGTTTAATTATTAAAATATAATTAATGCAATTCTGCATGAATTTTAGTTGAATATTAATTAATTGTTACAGTCTTTAGATAACTGTCACGATAAACTTTTTTCTAGGTCATAAATAATTTTATTATTGCTATTAAGTAGTTGACAACCTGCATTGATATCAAAATTGTGATTCAGATCCAGAATATGTTTGGCAAAATTAGAACAACTTGGTTTGTTTAATCGGATCTCTATAATGTTCTTTTTTCCTTTAAGAACCTTTGATATAAGGAAAAAGAACATTATAGATGCATCCGATTAAACAAACCAAGTTGTTCTTAATTTTGCCAAACATATTCTGGATCTGAATCACAATTTTGATATCAATGCAGGTTGTCAATACTTACACATTAGTAACAATAATAAAATTATTTATGACCTAGAAAAGTTTACATCATTGAGCAGTTATCTAAAAGACTGTAATAATTTAATTAATATTCAACTAGAATTCCCTCATGCAGAATTCATTAATTATATTTTTAATAATTAAACACTTTCCAGTTACATTTCTTTTGACAGATGTCTCCAGTTTATACGTTTGAATTCATTCTATTTTATATAGATGTCACTTTCATTTATTTCTGGTTTATTATCAATTTTGGTTTGCAACTCTTTTAAGCTGATTTGTTATCTTGTTGCTTTATAGACATGGTTGTATTAATGTCCGGGTGGACATTTTGTTGTCTGTAATTTAAATATAAATTATTTTAAATAATGATTGTTTGTTTTCAATCTTTCGTTGTTTTTTTTTGGTAAGTTGCGGCCGATTCATTCTAATTATATTTTTTAAATCTTGTTTTAGTTACTTGATAATGGTAATTGTCTTTACCGAAACCGGTCGTATTTGTATTTTAATTATTAAATAAATGTTGGGAAAAGGTAAAACTCGTTTTTTCGTTTATTTACATTTGTATTTATATCAATGTCAGTATCAAATTCAGCTTCACTTTTTATTTTCAAAGGATTATTTGTATGTCTAATATCTATGCTATTTCTCCTTTTATTCTTTTTGAAATTCATCTACAATATTATATGATCTAGGTGTTTTATATTTTGAAATTACTTGAGCGGGTTTCCAAATCTTGTTACTATGATCTCGATAAAGTATGATTTGGTTGTTTACAAATGGTTTTCTTTCTTTGACGTTTTATTATAGTAATCCCTTACTTTATCTTGCCTCTTGTTTAACAATTCATTGAAATTCTTAACTATTTTTGGTTTTAATAATTTATTAAATATGGGCAACTTTGACCTTCTTGTTCTACTAAACAATAATTAAGCTGGAGAAAAATTTTAACCAAGTACGGGCGTATTTCTATACTCTATTAACAATATTTTTTAGTGCCAGAACCTTTAGCCTTTTTTAACAAATTTTTGCATATGCCTACAGTTTTTTATGCAAGACCATTATTTTTAGGATATAACGGAGAAGATGTTATAATTTCAAAATTCCAATTTTTGCAAATTTGTGCATACAGTAAGAATTAAAAGACATATTGTCAGCTACTAATACAAATGGTATTCCATGTATACTAAAGATAACTTTAAGAATTTTAATTATTTCTTGAGAATCTTTTCCGTTTAACTTAACCAACTCAATCCATTTGGAATAATATTCAATTAAAACTAAATAATTTTCACGAGCAAATTCTAAAATATCGCACGCTACCTTTTGAAATGGCAATTCCGGTATTTCATGACCTATTAATGCTTCTTTAGTATTAGAAGCCCTAAATTTTTCACAAATTTGACAATTTGTTACATACTCCTCTATGTCCGTATATATGTTTTGCTAATATAACAATGTTTTAGCTCTCGGTTTAGTTTTTACGATTCCTTGTAGAGATTCATGCAATGATATAAGCAAATCTTTTTTAAGTTTATTAGGAACTATTATTCGATCTTCGTAATATAGTAAATCATCATTCATTGAATTGTCTCTTAGGTTATAGTTAAATTTTAATTTATCGCTTACATTTTTTTTTTAAGACCAACCTGTTTTATAATGTATTTCACTAAGAATTTCATCCTCTAGTGTTTCTTTTATAACCTGTGATTTTCTCTGATCACTCATGTGAATAGGATGAATGACATCGTTTACATCTAAGTCAACTAAATTACTTTTATTGGTATTATTTGAATAAGCTTTAGAAATTGCATCTACCATAAGATTTTTTTTCCTTTAAGATATTCTACATTTATGTCATATTTTGAAAGTTTTAGTTTTATGCATTGCAATCTCCTCGATGGAATACTATTAATTTCTTTTTTTCATTATGTTTACCAAAGGTTGGTAATCTGTTGAATTGTAGTTTTACGACTATATATGTATGTATTGATGGAATTTTTTACAAGCAAACAGTATGGCCAGAAATTCTTTTTCAATTATACCGTAATTTATTTCGGTTTCACTTAGACATAGCAACTGGTTTCCACTTTGCAACATTACACAACCGACAGTTGTATTACTACAATCAGTTTGTATTATAATCGGCTTAATTATTATTATAGTTTTGTAATACTAGATAATTTGTAATTATTTATTTTAATTTATTAACATCAACAGAATGAGAATTCAACCAAACAAATTCATTTTTTTCTTTCAATAATTTTCTTAAGGGTTCCGTTAAAAGTGCAAATTCTTCAATGTAATTTCTTAAGTACCCAACAAAGCCAAAAATCTCTGTAACTCATTTTTATTTGAAGGCATTTTATAATCTAATATAGTTTGAATTCTGTCTTGATCTAGTAAAACAGTACCATTAGTGAAAATATGTCCTAAATATTTAACTTGATCAACTTGAAATTGAAACTTTCCTTTATTGAATTTTACATTACATTCGCGAGCCTATTCAATACTTTAATTAAAATTGTATTATGATCTTTATCGTGTTTGCATAAATTAAAATATCATCTATGTATATGAAGACTCCATCTATCCCACCAAAATATCAGTATTATACCTTTGAAATACCTCAGCTGAACATGATAGACCAAATGCCAGTCGATTATATTTATACGTCTCATGCACTGTAGCAAAAGTGGACAAATCTGAACTTTGCTTATCTAATTAAATTTGTAAAAATCCATCCTTCAAGTCCAAAACAGAGAAGTATTTTGCTTTACCAATTGTTTCTGATAGATTATTTGAATGTGGAATAATACAATAATCAAGAATGATATATTTGTTTAATTGAGCAGGGTCAAGACAAAATTCTTAACGTTTTATTAGGATTTTTTGATGCAATAATCTAATTGACTGACCCATTCTGTACTTTTTTTGTTAGTTTTGGATATTATACCTTGAGTTGATAATCTTTTTAATCTATCTCAAAGTTGATTGGGATTTTTTAGGTGGACATGTTTTTAGGACTATTGTCTTTCACTAATTGTATATTGTAATTTATTAGATAACAACCTGTTCATGTAAATACATCATTAAAATCGTTTAATATATTATTTTTATTTAGTTGTTTTACTTATCGCATAATTTTTGGCTAATTATTCTATTAATCTAATTTTAAATTTAACACGCCTAATATGGGTTTTGAATTGCAAGGTATTATTACAAAAATAGCATCAATCAATCTATTATTGACTCTAATTTTTAATTTTACAGAACCACAGTATGTAAACTTGAACCCCCATACGCTTCCAAATTAATAGGATCAATCAATTAATGGTATTTCTTGACTTAGGTAATCAACTAGTTCATTTAATAAAATGTAGAGGTGTGATGTTAACACAACTACCAGTAACTAATTTAAATTAATTTTAAAACCTTCTACTTCACAGTTTGAGATCAACTTATACTATTAACATTCTTGTTATTAATTGCATCACAGAAACTATTTTACCTGGTCTGTTGATTCAATAGCATGTATTTTAGTTTGCAACAGTGACTAAAATGATTATATTTTCCACAAATGTTACCTTTTTTCCTATCGCAAGGACAATTACGGTACTTATGCTTAGAAATCCATGCCATGCATTTATCTATGTGAGCATTTTTCTTTTGAAAATTAACATTATTTTTTATAAAAATTATTTTTATTAGCAAAATGGCTGTTTTCCTTTCGGATTTCTAAAACAGCATTGCCATATGATTGGATATAAACTTGGACACCACAATTTCTGTAAACAAAAGTTTGCACATTGTGAAGCGGGCTTAAGGGTATCATTTACAATTCTAACAGCAGGTAGTCTCAGCAGGGGTTATCTTATAGAAGGACTGTAGAATGAATCATTACACTAAGCACGTTTTAGAAAATAGGTAATTTACGTTGCTTACTTAATTTTTTCTTTAAAGAATATATTTGAAGGTATCGCTAATTAAACACCATAGCTCGATTAATTATCGAATCAAAATTTTGTTTAGGAAATGTTTACAAAATAAAATTAGAAATAATTTTGATTTAAAAACGTCTACAAGCAATAACTTTTAAATTAAATCAAAAACTAAACATGGTTATTTGGGTTGACTGATTATTACTTATTTTTAAATAAATCTAACCTACTAATTATTGTAAGTTATTAAAAAAATCATTAAACTCTCTATTCATAATATTTAGTCCTTACAAAATGTATATTTTATGACGTTTCATTTTTTCTGTAGTTAATATAAAAAGTGAAAATAAAAACTAAGGCAATTCTTATTGTCAACGTATATATTTAGTTTTTTGACAAGAATTTATTACATAATTATAATTAAGATACCAAGTTATAGTTTAAAATTAAATGAAAACTTTTTTTAAATAAAGGTATTACTATATAAATAAATATAAGAAATCAATAATGGGTGTGACCTCCATTATTATTGATACATTCTTGGAGGCGTCTGCTCATTGACGCTATCAAGGTATCAATATAATTAATATTAATCGTTTCCCATGCGGTATCAATGGCTGCAATTAGTGCATTACGGTTTACTGGTATAAAATTTGGCCCTTGTTGTCTTCGGATAACAGCAAGTATTCGAGCCCAAACATTTTCGATAATGTTAAAATCTGGGCTTTTGCTGGCCAGGGTAACAGCTCCAAGTTATTTTCTCGTATCCAATTGCGCACAACCCGCGAAGTATGAATAGGGCGTTGTCCTTTAACAACAAAAATACATTATGAAAATGTTAATTCAACAGATCCCGAACTATTTTTGGAGAAAGTATAGTGAAATAAGAATACTTACTTGTTGGAAAATATAATCTTCGTCTGGATAAAACACTTCGACTGAAGGTTTCATAATAGTTTCCAAAATATCTAAATACGCAGCAGAATCAAGACGTCCATCGATAGCCCAACAAACTCCTGGACCCCGCGCGCTAACCCAACCCCACACATTCACAGAAAATAACCACTTCGTTTTTTAGGACATATGTGATTATTTTCGTAACGAGTTCCTTCCATTCTAAAAACTTTTAGTGGTCCATCGTTGCGGCTATTGAACGTTTTTTCGTCGCTAAAAATCACTCGATTCCAAAATTCCAAAGGTTCGTTCACATATCGCCTTGCAAATTCCAGACGACGTCTCATATTTTCGTCACTGAGAACTTTCGCAGCAGCATTATACTTCTTTATTCCCATCTCCTTTAATCTTTTTTGTGCAGTTATACGGCATCCGGAAAATGTGTATCTGCTATAGCCCTGAGTATGTAGCAAATGGTTGTTCTGTTACGTAATGAAACAACTCGAGATCTTGAGCACGTGTAGATACTTTAGGTCTACCACTTCCGATGGCTCTTTCCAAAGTGTGTTCAAGATTCCATTTTACTCGGTAATGCCCTACGGTGCTTTTGGTATATCTAACATACGTGAAATTTCACGCACGCTACGGCCCGCCGCTAATTCCGAAACAATCCGCGCTTTCAAATCAGCACCGAGATGAGGTGGCATTTTCACAACACTTGAAATTTTAAACTAAATGGAATTTACATTTCTTACTTTATTTATTGGTTCACACTACCCCTTCTCAAACAGTAGGTAATTGTTTATTTATTACATACTTCTAATGACCAATGTAACAACCCTTAGAGCAATATGACTCAAAGGAAGTAAATTAAACAAGCAAGGATATTCTATTGTTATTGAAACTTATTCATAAAGTAAAAGCCATTTCCTTATAATGCTAATGGACAGGATTTTCTTTTAAGTATTAAGATTACAATAGAGGACTTATAAACTTTCGAAAATATCTAATTATAAATATTTACACTGCAATTGCGCTTTTTCCTTAATAATTTCTTAGCAATAACATACACGTTCTTGGTTTTAAGTTGTCATAAATTTGATATGATATAAATTTGTGTTTCTAATATTACATCACAAACTAATCTTTATTCGCCAAAAATTGTTGCTTAAGTTGTAAAGCTTCGTACACACCTGAACAACAAACCGAGCAACAAACATAACAACGAACCGAAAGTCAAACAGAACGACAAACGATCTTTTATGATTTCCACAATCCGAACAACAAACGGAACGTTTGTGCTGTTCCCATAATTATTTTCAGTAGTTTTCAGTTCATATATATTTATTATTGAGAAGAGAAAATTGCGGAAAACAAGAAGATAGTGCCAACCAAATTTTTACGCACAAAGAAGAGTAAAAATTATAATTTACTTCGCTTTTTTTATTTTGAAATTTCCGCCCAAATGATGCTAATAGGGACATCATTTTTTCTTGCATTCTTAAACACTGATTAATTTAAAACATTTTTCTTCTGTCAACTCCATAATATTACCTAAAACACAACAAACCCACAAAAGGAAGGACAAAAATAAATAATTTAATTCTCCCGCATAAGTTTGTTCGCCGTTTTGTTTAGATTCGTCCAAACCTGCAAACGCATTCGCGCGCATTTTCTTTGATGTCGGAGAAAAACCGACAAGTTGCGGGAACGCCGCAAACCGTTCGTGGAACAATCAGGACTTGCGAATCTGTTCTAAAATTCGTACGTAGCACCGTCCAAATTAATGTTCCGATTGCCGTTCGGTTCGTTGTTCTGTTTGTTCCTCGGTTTGTTGTTCAGGTGTGTACGAAGCTTTACAATAAGCATATTAATATGAACTATATCTTATGAAAGGAGAGTTATGTAACTATAATTAACGACTTAACGTTACGTTAGTAGATTCCATTTACTATTTACACATATTTTCTTGGAACATTCGATAATTAACTATCGGGATATGATGACCCTATACTTCGCAGGTTGTGCGCAACTGGATACAAGCAAATAACTTGGAGCTGTTACCCTGGCCAGCAAAAAGCCCAGATTTTAACATTATCGAAAATGTTTGGGCTCGAATACTTGCTGTTATCCGAAGACAACAAGGGCCAAATTTTATACCCGTAAACCGTAATGCACTAATTGCAGCCATTGATACCGCATGGGAAACGATTAATTTAATTATAATGATACCTTGATAGCGTCAATGAGCAGACGCCTCCAAGAATGTATCAATAATAATGGAGGTCACACCCATTATTGATTTTCTTATATTTATTTATATAGTAATACCTTTATTTAAAAAAAAAGTTTTCATTTAATTTTAAACTATAACTTGGTATTTTAATTATAATTATGTAATAAATTCTTGTCAAAAAACTAAATATATACGTTGACAATAAGAATTGCCTTAGTTTTCTATTTTCACTTTTTATATTAACTACAGAAAAAAATGAAACGTCATAAAATATACATTTTGTAAGGACTAAATATTATGAATAAAGAGTTTAATGATTTTTTTAACAACTTACAATAATTAGTAGGTTAGATTTATTTAAAAATAAGTAATAGTCAGTCTCACAAATAACCATGTTTAGTTTTTGATTTAATTTAAAAGTTATTGCTTGTAGACGTTTTTTAAATCAAAATTATTTTTAATTTTATTTTGTAAACATTTCAAACAAAATTTTGATTCGATAATTAATCGAGTTATGGTGTTTAATTAGCGATACCTTCAACATATTCTTTAAAGAAAAATTAAGCAAGCAACGTAAATTACGTATTTTCTAAAAAACGTGCTTTAGTGTAATGATTCATTCTACAACTCCTTCTATAAAATAACCCCTGCTGAGACTACCTGCTGTTAGAATTTTGAAATGATACTCTAAGCCTGCTTCACAATGTGGGAGCTTTGGTTTACAGAAGTTGTAGTGTCCAAGTTTTAAATTCTAAGGGTGTACCTTCTTATCTGTAACTGGTATGTGATTTCTTGTTTCCTTAATTTATCAACGCTACCACTATTATTTCCAATTTGCTTAATTTGAACCCTTGAATTTCAGCTAACCTAAAATATTCTACTGCATCACTTAAATTAATTATACCTTTTTTATTATTTTGTCTTTAGTTTTCTTTATCACTTGATGATAGACAAGTTCATCACGTAACAGTTCTTCTTTGTTTGAAAATTAAGTCACTAAAAGTTTCTTTTTGCATAAGGTATATAAAATGTATCGAAGTTTTCAGACTTAATTGTTGTCGATTGCAGAACAGGAATTCGTATGAAAAATATTTTTCTTCTCGGATTACACTACTGTTCAAATTGGCTAAGTACGTTTTCTATTTGTTTTGCATCTTTTCTTTTATAATTAAATGTATTACGAAGTTTGGCTGCTTGACCTATTAGATTCAACAAAATTGATGTACGCTGCTTGATTTTAAATTATATGCTGAAGCTTTCTAAATATATGTCGAATGATTGTTTAAATTTTTTCCAATTTTCTGATAAATTTGCAGTTAATTGAAGTGGTGCCGTAAGATTAAATTGCGTCATTTTGTCAAAATTGTACTATTTTCTATCTTTTATCGATGCACAACTACTACCAACCTAACCTAATATATAACAAAAATTATTATATTATAAATATAAACATAATTAACTTCATCATAGTAATATATTGATAAAAACTGGTTTAGAACCTCACTTTTAGTATCGAATATGGTAGGGTACCTGCACCAACTAGATGTACCTCTACGCAATACGTAACCGAACGAAGTACAATGA